>JAUJYZ010001261.1:0-42500 GCA_033675265.1 Actinostola sp. cb2023 | reverse complement strand
GTGTACTAGCTAGTTTGTATTTATCATTATACACGGACACAGTCCATACTAGTGTACTAGCTATAGCTAGTTTGTATTTATCATTATACACGGACACAGTCCATACTAGTGTACTAGCTATAGCTAGTTTGTATTTATCATTATACACGGACACAGTCCATACTAGTGTACTAGCTATAGCTAGTTTGTATTTATCATTATACACGGACACAGTCCATACTAGTGTACTAGCTATAGCTAGTTTGTATTTATCATTATACACGGACACAGTCCATACTAGTGTACTAGCTATAGCTAGTTTGTATTTATCATTATACACGGACACAGTCCATACTAGTGTACTAGCTATAGCTAGTTTGTATTTATCATTATACACGGACACAGTCCATACTAGTGTACTAGCTATAGCTAGTTTGTATTTATCATTATACACGGACACAGTCCATACTAGTGTACTAGCTAGCTAGTTTGTATTTATCATTATACACGGACACAGTCCATACTAGTGTACTAGCTATAGCTAGTTTGTATTTATCATTATACACGGACACAGTCCATACTAGTGTACTAGCTATAGCTAGTTTGTATTTATCATTATACACGGACACAGTCCATACTAGTGTACTAGCTATAGCTAGTTTGTATTTATCATTATACACGGACACAGTCCATACTAGTGTACTAGCTATAGCTAGTTTGTATTTATCATTATACACGGACACAGTCCATACTAGTGTACTAGCTATAGCTAGTTTGTATTTATCATTATACACGGACACAGTCCATACTAGTGTACTAGCTATAGCTAGTTTGTATTTATCATTATACACGGACACAGTCCATACTAGTGTACTAGCTATAGCTAGTTTGTATTTATCATTATACACGGACACAGTCCATACTAGTGTACTAGCTATAGCTAGTTTGTATTTATCATTATACACGGACACAGTCCATACTAGTGTACTAGCTATAGCTAGTTTGTATTTATCATTATACACGGACACAGTCCATACTAGTGTACTAGCTATAGCTAGTTTTTGTATTTATCATTATACACGGACACAGTCCATACTAGTGTACTAGCTATAGCTAGTTTGTATTTATCATTATACACGGACACAGTCCATACTAGTGTACTAGCTATAGCTAGTTTGTATTTATCATTATACACGGACACAGTCCATACTAGTGTACTAGCTATAGCTAGTTTGTATTTATCATTATACACGGACACAGTCCATACTAGTGTACTAGCTATAGCTAGTTTGTATTTATCATTATACACGGACACAGTCCATACTAGTGTACTAGCTATAGCTAGTTTGTATTTATCATTATACACGGACACAGTCCATACTAGTGTACTAGCTATAGCTAGTTTGTATTTATCATTATACACGGACACAGTCCATACTAGTGTACTAGCTATAGCTAGTTTGTATTTATCATTATACACGGACACAGTCCATACTAGTGTACTAGCTATAGCTAGTTTGTATTTATCATTATACACGGACACAGTCCATACTAGTGTACTAGCTATAGCTAGTTTGTATTTATCATTATACACGGACACAGTCCATACTAGTGTACTAGCTATAGCTAGTTTGTATTTATCATTATACACGGACACAGTCCATACTAGTGTACTAGCTATAGCTAGTTTGTATTTATCATTATACACGGACACAGTCCATACTAGTGTACTAGCTATAGCTAGTTTGTATTTATCATTATACACGGACACAGTCCCATACTAGTGTACTAGCTATAGCTAGTTTGTATTTATCATTATACACGGACACAGTCCATACTAGTGTACTAGCTATAGCTAGTTTGTATTTATCATTATACACGGACACAGTCCATACTAGTGTACTAGCTATAGCTAGTTTGTATTTATCATTATACACGGACACAGTCCATACTAGTGTACTAGCTATAGCTAGTTTGTATTTATCATTATACACGGACGCAGTCCATACTAGTGTACTAGCTATAGCTAGTTTGTATTTATCATTATACACGGACACAGTCCATACTACTAGTACTAGCTATAGCTAGTTTGTATTTATCATTATACACGGACACAGTCCATACTAGTGTACTAGCTATAGCTAGTTTGTATTTATCATTATACACGGACACAGTCCATACTAGTGTACTAGCTATAGCTAGTTTGTATTTATCATTATACACGGACACAGTCCATACTAGTGTACTAGCTATAGCTAGTTTGTATTTATCATTATACACGGACACAGTCCATACTAGTGTACTAGCTATAGCTAGTTTGTATTTATCATTATACACGGACACAGTCCATACTAGTGTACTAGCTATAGCTAGTTTGTATTTATCATTATACACGGACACAGTCCATACTAGTGTACTAGCTATAGCTAGTTTGTATTTATCATTATACACGGACACAGTCCATACTAGTGTACTAGCTATAGCTAGTTTGTATTTATCATTATACACGGACACAGTCCATACTAGTGTACTAGCTATAGCTAGTTTGTATTTATCATTATACACGGACACAGTCCATACTAGTGTACTAGCTATAGCTAGTTTGTATTTATCATTATACACGGACACAGTCCATACTAGTGTACTAGCTATAGCTAGTTTGTATTTATCATTATACACGGACACAGTCCATACTAGTGTACTAGCTATAGCTAGTTTGTATTTATCATTATACACGGACACAGTCCATACTAGTGTACTACTAGCTATAGCTAGTTTGTATTTATCATTATACACGGACACAGTCCATACTAGTGTACTAGCTATAGCTAGTTTGTATTTATCATTATACACGGACACAGTCCATACTAGTGTACTAGCTATAGCTAGTTTGTATTTATCATTATACACGGACACAGTATACTAGTGTACTAGCTATAGCTAGTTTGTATTTATCATTATACACGGACACAGTCCATACTAGTGTACTAGCTATAGCTAGTTTGTATTTATCATTATACACGGACACAGTCCATACTAGTGTACTAGCTATAGCTAGTTTGTATTTATCATTATACACGGACACAGTCCATACTAGTGTACTAGCTATAGCTAGTTTGTATTTATCATTATACACGGACACAGTCCATACTAGTGTACTAGCTATAGCTAGTTTGTATTTATCATTATACACGGACACAGTCCATACTAGTGTACTAGCTATAGCTAGTTTGTATTTATCATTATACACGGACGCAGTCCATACTAGTGTACTAGCTATAGCTAGTTTGTATTTATCATTATACACGGACACAGTCCATACTAGTGTACTAGCTATAGCTAGTTTGTATTTATCATTATACACGGACACAGTCCATACTAGTGTACTAGCTATAGCTAGTTTGTATTTATCATTATACACGGACACAGTCCATACTAGTGTACTAGCTATAGCTAGTTTGTATTTATCATTATACACGGACACAGTCCATACTAGTGTACTAGCTATAGCTAGTTTGTATTTATCATTATACACGGACACAGTCCATACTAGTGTACTAGCTATAGCTAGTTTGTATTTATCATTATACACGGACACAGTCCATACTAGTGTACTAGCTAGTTTGTATTTATCATTATACACGGACACAGTCCATACTAGTGTACTAGCTATAGCTAGTTTGTATTTATCATTATACACGGACACAGTCCATACTAGTGTACTAGCTATAGCTAGTTTGTATTTATCATTATACACGGACACAGTCCATACTAGTGTACTAGCTATAGCTAGTTTGTATTTATCATTATACACGGACACAGTCCATACTAGTGTACTAGTGTACACAGTCCATACTAGTGTACTAGCTAGCTAGTTTGTATTTATCATTATACACGGACACAGTCCATACTAGTGTACTAGCTATAGCTAGTTTGTATTTATCATTATACACGGACACAGTCCATACTAGTGTACTAGCTAGCTAGTTTGTATTTATCATTATACACGGACACAGTCCATACTAGTGTACTAGCTATAGCTAGTTTGTATTTATCATTATACACGGACACAGTCCATACTAGTGTACTAGCTATAGCTAGTTTGTATTTATCATTATACACGGACACAGTCCATACTAGTGTACTAGCTATAGCTAGTTTGTATTTATCATTATACACGGACGCAGTCCATACTAGTGTACTAGCTATAGCTAGTTTGTATTTATCATTATACACGGACACAGTCCATACTAGTGTACTAGCTATAGCTAGTTTGTATTTATCATTATACACGGACACAGTCCATACTAGTGTACTAGCTATAGCTAGTTTGTATTTATCATTATACACGGACACAGTCCATACTAGTGTACTAGCTATAGCTAGTTTGTATTTATCATTATACACGGACACAGTCCATACTAGTGTACTAGCTATAGCTAGTTTTGTATTTATCATTATACACGGACACAGTCCATACTAGTGTACTAGCTAGTTTGTATTTATCATTATACACGGACACAGCCCATACTAGTGTACTAGCTATAGCTAGTTTGTATTTATCATTATACACGGACACAGTCCATACTAGTGTACTAGCTATAGCTAGTTTGTATTTATCATTATACACGGACACAGTCCATACTAGTGTACTAGCTATAGCTAGTTTGTATTTATCATTATACACGGACACAGTCCATACTAGTGTACTAGCTATAGCTAGTTTGTATTTATCATTATACACGGACACAGTCCATACTAGTGTACTAGCTATAGCTAGTTTGTATTTATCATTATACACGGACACAGTCCATACTAGTGTACTAGCTATAGCTAGTTTGTATTTATCATTATACACGGACACAGTCCATACTAGTGTACTAGCTATAGCTAGTTTGTATTTATCATTATACACGGACACAGTCCATACTAGTGTACTAGCTAGCTAGTTAGTATTTATCATTATACACGGACACAGTCATACTAGTGTATAGCTATAGCTAGTTTGTATTTATCATTATACACGGACACAGTCCATACTAGTGTACTAGCTATAGCTAGTTTGTATTTATCATTATACACGGACACAGTCCATACTAGTGTACTAGCTATAGCTAGTTTGTATTTATCATTATACACGGACACAGTCCATACTAGTGTACTAGCTATAGCTAGTTTGTATTTATCATTATACACGGACACAGTCCATACTAGTGTACTAGCTATAGCTAGTTTGTATTTATCATTATACACGGACACAGTCCATACTAGTGTACTAGCTATAGCTAGTTTGTATTTATCATTATACACGGACGCAGTCCATACTAGTGTACTAGCTATAGCTAGTTTGTATTTATCATTATACACGGACACAGTCCATACTAGTGTACTAGCTATAGCTAGTTTGTATTTATCATTATACACGGACACATACTAGTCCATACTAGTTTGTATTTATCATTATACACGGACTAGCTATAGCTAGCTTTTTGTATTTATCATTATACACGGACACAGTCCATACTAGTGTACTAGCTATAGCTAGTTTGTATTTATCATTATACACGGACACAGTCCATACTAGTGTACTAGCTATAGCTAGTTTGTATTTATCATTATACACGGACACAGTCCATACTAGTAGTGTACTAGCTATAGCTAGTTTGTATTTATCATTATACACGGACACAGTCCATACTAGTGTACTAGCTATAGCTAGTTTGTATTTATCATTATACACGGACACAGTCCATACTAGTGTACTAGCTATAGCTAGTTTGTATTTATCATTATACACGGACACAGTCCATACTAGTGTACTAGCTATAGCTAGTTTGTATTTATCATTATACACGGACACAGTCCATACTAGTGTACTAGCTATAGCTAGTTTGTATTTATCATTATACACGGACACAGTCCATACTAGTGTACTAGCTATAGCTAGTTTGTATTTATCATTATACACGGACACAGTCCATACTAGTGTACTAGCTATAGCTAGTTTGTATTTATCATTATACACGGACACAGTCCATACTAGTGTACTAGCTATAGCTAGTTTGTATTTATCATTATACACGGACACAGTCCATACTAGTGTACTAGCTATAGCTAGTTTGTATTTATCATTATACACGGACACAGTCCATACTAGTGTACTAGCTATAGCTAGTTTGTATTTATCATTATACACGGACACAGTCCATACTAGTGTACTAGCTATAGCTAGTTTGTATTTATCATTATACACGGACACAGTCCATACTAGTGTACTAGCTATAGCTAGTTTGTATTTATCATTATACACGGACACAGTCCATACTAGTGTACTAGCTATAGCTAGTTTGTATTTATCATTATACACGGACACAGTCCATACTAGTGTACTACTATAGCTAGTTTGTATTTATCATTATACACGGACACAGTTGTACTAGCTATAGCTAGTTTGTATTTATCATTATACACGGACACAGTCCATACTAGTGTACTAGCTATAGCTAGTTTGTATTTATCATTATACACGGACACAGTCCATACTAGTGTACTAGCTATAGTAGTTTGTATTTATCATTATACACGGACACAGTCCATACTAGTGTAGTAGCTATAGCTAGTTTGTATTTATCATTATACACGGACACAGTCCATACTAGTGTACTAGCTATAGCTAGTTTGTATTTATCATTATACACGGACACAGTCCATACTAGTGTACTAGCTATAGCTAGTTTGTATTTATCATTATACACGGACACAGTCCATACTAGTGTACTAGCTTAGCTAGTATTTATTTATCATTATACACGGACACAGTCCATACTAGTGTACTAGCTATAGCTAGTTTGTATTTATCATTATACACGGACACAGTCCATACTAGTGTACTAGCTATAGCTAGTTTGTATTTATCATTATACACGGACACAGTCCATACTAGTGTACTAGCTATAGCTAGTTTGTATTTATCATTATACACGGACTCCATACTAGTGTACTAGCTATAGCTTTTGTATTTATCATTATACACGGACACAGTCCATACTAGTGTACTAGCTATAGCTAGTTTGTATTTATCATTATACACGGACACAGTCCATACTAGTGTACTAGCTATAGCTAGTTTGTATTTATCATTATACACGGACACAGTCCATACTAGTGTACTAGCTATAGCTAGTTTGTATTTATCATTATACACGGACACAGTCCATACTAGTGTACTAGCTATAGCTAGTTTGTATTTATCATTATACACGGACACAGTCCATACTAGTGTTTATCATTATACACGGACTAGTGTTTATCATTATACACGGAGCTATAGCTAGTTTAGTTTGTATTTATCATTATACACGGACACAGTCCATACTAGTGTACTAGCTATAGCTAGTTTGTATTTATCATTATACACGGACACAGTCCATACTAGTGTACTAGCTATAGCTAGTTTGTATTTATCATTATACACGGACACAGTCCATACTAGTGTACTAGCTATAGCTAGTTTGTATTTATCATTATACACGGACACAGTCCATACTAGTGTACTAGCTATAGCTAGTTTGTATTTATCATTATACACGGACACAGTCCATACTAGTGTACTAGCTATAGCTAGTTTGTATTTATCATTATACACGGACACAGTCCATACTAGTGTACTAGCTATAGCTAGTTTGTATTTATCATTATACACGGACGCAGTCCATACTAGTGTACTAGCTATAGCTAGTTTGTATTTATCATTATACACGGACACAGTCCATACTAGTGTACTAGCTATAGCTAGTTTGTATTTATCATTATACACGGACACAGTCCATACTAGTGTACTAGCTATAGCTAGTTTGTATTTATCATTATACACGGACACAGTCCATACTAGTGTACTAGCTATAGCTAGTTTGTATTTATCATTATACACGGACACAGTCCATACTAGTGTACTAGCTATAGCTAGTTTGTATTTATCATTATACACGGACACAGTCCATACTAGTGTACTAGCTATAGCTAGTTTGTATTTATCATTATACACGGACACAGTCCATACTAGTGTACTAGCTATAGCTAGTTTGTATTTATCATTATACACGGACACAGTCCATACTAGTGTACTAGCTATAGCTAGTTTGTATTTATCATTATACACGGACACAGTCCATACTAGTGTACTAGCTATAGCTAGTTTGTATTTATCATTATACACGGACACAGTCCATACTAGTGTACTAGCTATAGCTAGTTTGTATTTATCATTATACACGGACACAGTCCATACTAGTGTACTAGCTATAGCTAGTTTGTATTTATCATTATACACGGACACAGTCCATACTAGTGTACTAGCTATAGCTAGTTTGTATTTATCATTATACACGGACACAGTCCATACTAGTGTACTAGCTATAGCTAGTTTGTATTTATCATTATACACGGACACAGTCCATACTAGTGTACTAGCTATAGCTAGTTTGTATTTATCATTATACACGGACACAGTCCATACTAGTGTACTAGCTATAGCTAGTTTGTATTTATCATTATACACGGACACAGTCCATACTAGTGTACTAGCTATAGCTAGTTTGTATTTATCATTATACACGGACACAGTCCATACTAGTGTACTAGCTATAGCTAGTTTGTATTTATCATTATACACGGACACAGTCCATACTAGTGTACTAGCTATAGCTAGTTTGTATTTATCATTATACACGGACACAGTCCATACTAGTGTACTAGCTATAGCTAGTTTGTATTTATCATTATACACGGACACAGTCCATACTAGTGTACTAGCTATAGCTAGTTTGTATTTATCATTATACACGGACACAGTCCATACTAGTGTACTAGCTATAGCTAGTTTGTATTTATCATTATACACGGACACAGTCCATACTAGTGTACTAGCTATAGCTAGTTTGTATTTATCATTATACACGGACACAGTCCATACTAGTGTACTAGCTATAGCTAGTTTGTATTTATCATTATACACGGACACAGTCCATACTAGTGTACTAGCTATAGCTAGTTTGTATTTATCATTATACACGGACACAGTCCATACTAGTGTACTAGCTATAGCTAGTTTGTATTTATCATTATACACGGACACAGTCCATACTAGTGTACTAGCTATAGCTAGTTTGTATTTATCATTATACACGGACACAGTCCATACTAGTGTACTAGCTATAGCTAGTTTGTATTTATCATTATACACGGACACAGTCCATACTAGTGTACTAGCTATAGCTAGTTTGTATTTATCATTATACACGGACACAGTCCATACTAGTGTACTACTAGCTAGCTAGTTTGTATTTATCATTATACACGGACACAGTCCATACTAGTGTACTAGTGTACTAGCTATAGCTAGTTTGTATTTATCATTATACACGGACACAGTCCATACTAGTGTACTAGCTATAGCTAGTTTGTATTTATCATTATACACGGACACAGTCCATACTAGTGTACTAGCTATAGCTAGTTTGTATTTATCATTATACACGGACACAGTCCATACTAGTGTACTAGCTATAGCTAGTTTGTATTTATCATTATACACGGACACAGTCCATCCATACTAGTGTACTAGCTATAGCTAGTTTGTATTTATCATTATACACGGACACAGTCCATACTAGTGTACTAGCTATAGCTAGTTTGTATTTATCATTATACACGGACACAGTCCATACTAGTGTACTAGCTATAGCTAGTTTGTATTTATCATTATACACGGACACAGTCCATACTAGTGTACTAGCTATAGCTAGTTTGTATTTATCATTATACACGGACACAGTCCATACTAGTGTACTAGCTATAGCTAGTTTGTATTTATCATTATACACGGACACAGTCCATACTAGTGTACTAGCTATAGCTAGTTTGTATTTATCATTATACACGGACACAGTCCATACTAGTGTACTAGCTATAGCTAGTTTGTATTTATCATTATACACGGACACAGTCCATACTAGTGTACTAGCTATAGCTAGTTTGTATTTATCATTATACACGGACACAGTCCATACTAGTGTACTAGCTATAGCTAGTTTGTATTTATCATTATACACGGACACAGTCCATACTAGTGTACTAGCTATAGCTAGTTTGTATTTATCATTATACACGGACACAGTCCATACTAGTGTACTAGCTATAGCTAGTTTGTATTTATCATTATACACGGACACAGTCCATACTAGTGTACTAGCTATAGCTAGTTTGTATTTATCATTATACACGGACACAGTCCATACTAGTGTACTAGCTATAGCTAGTTTGTATTTATCATTATACACGGACACAGTCCATACTAGTGTACTAGCTATAGCTAGTTTGTATTTATCATTATACACGGACACAGTCCATACTAGTGTACTAGCTATAGCTAGTTTGTATTTATCATTATACACGGACGCAGTCCATACTAGTGTACTAGCTATAGCTAGTTTGTATTTATCATTATACACGGACACAGTCCATTCTAGTGTACTAGCTATAGCTAGTTTGTATTTATCATTATACACGGACGCAGTCCATACTAGTGTACTAGCTATAGCTAGTTTGTATTTATCATTATACACGGACGCAGTCCATACTAGTGTATTAGCTATAGCTAGGTTGTATTTATCATTATACACGGACACAGCCCATACTAGTGTACTAGCTATAGCTAGTTTGTATTTATCATTATACACGGACACAGTCCATACTAGTGTACTAGCTATAGCTAGTTTTGTATTTATCATTATACACGGACGCAGTCCATACTAGTGTACTAGCTATAGCTAGTTTGTATTTATCATTATACACGGACGCAGTCCATACTAGTGTACTAGCTATAGCTAGTTTGTATTTATCATTATACACGGACACAGCCCATACTAGTGTACTAGCTATAGCTAGTTTGTATTTATCATTATACACGGACACAGTCCATACTAGTGTATTAGCTATAGCTAGTTTGTATTTATCATTATACACGGACACAGCCCATACTAGTGTCAGTACTAGCTATAGTTTGTATTTATCATTATACACGGACGCAGTCCATACTAGTGTACTAGCTATAGCTAGTTTGTATTTATCATTATACACGGACGCAGTCCATACTAGTGTACTAGCTATAGCTAGTTTGTATTTATCATTATACACGGACGCAGTCCATACTAGTGTACTAGCTAGTTTGTATTTATCATTATACACGGACATAGTCCATTCTAGTGTACTAGCTATAGCTAGTTTGTATTTATCATTATACACGGACACAGCCCATACTAGTGTCAGTACTAGCTATAGTTTGTATTTAACATTATACACGGACGCAGTCCATACTAGTGTATTAGCTATAGCTAGGTTGTATTTATCATTATACACGGACGCAGTCCATACTAGTGTACTAGCTAGTTTGTATTTATCATTATACACGGACACAGTCCATACTAGTGTACTAGCTATAGCTAGTTTGTATTTATCATTATACACGGACGCAGTCCATACTAGTGTACTAGCTATAGCTAGTTTGTATTTATCATTATACACGGACACAGTCCATACTAGTGTGCTAGCTATAGCTAGTTTGTATTTATCATTATACACGGACACAGCCCATACTAGTGTACTAGCTATAGCTAGTTTGTATTTATCATTATACACGGACATAGTCCATACTAGTGTACTAGCTATAGCTAGTTTGTTTGTATTTATCATTATACACGGACACAGCCCATACTAGTGTACTACCTATAGCTAGTTTGTATTTATCATTCATTATACACGTACGGACACAGCCCATACTAGTGTACTAGCTATAGCTAGTTTGTATTTATCATTATACACGGACGCAGTCCATACTAGTGTACTAGCTATAGCTAGTTTGTATTTATCATTATACACGGACACAGTCCATACTAGTGTACTAGCTATACGAAAAATGAAAAACTAGAATTGTTGTCACTGACTAGAAATTTAATTTGGACGTTTCGGTTGATGCTACAACCTTCCTCAGCAGCGATGTTATGACAGGCTATAATAATGTGGATCATTTACATAAACTGTTATATACACAAGGGAAATAAACATGTTCGTTGATTGAGTTGCATTCACGTATAGAATGCCACGCTTCCAAGAAAAGTCTCTTGCCCCATTGGGGTTCACGATCGATGATCCTGGCGTCTTCGAAGTTGAATTGGTGGCCCGTTTCAATGTGGTGTTTGGCTAACAAAGAATTGCGGTCAAGTGTGAACACGGCTTTAATATGTTCTTTGATGCGCCAGGATCATCGATCGTGAACCCCAATGGGGCAAGAGACTTTTCTTGGAAGCGTGGCATTCTATACGTGAATGCAACTCAATTAACGAACATGTTTATTTCCCTTGTGTATATAACAGTTTATGTAAATGATCCACATTATTATAGCCTGTCATAACATCGCTGCTGAGGAAGGTTGTAGCATCAACCGAAACGTCCAAATTAAATTTCTAGTCAGTGACAACAATTCTAGTTTTTCATTTTTCGCTTAACATGCCTGACTACAACTACCACATTTTCAACTTAGTACTAGCTATAGCTAGTTTGTATTTATCATTCATTATACACGTACGGACACAGCCCATACTAGTGTCAGTACTAGCTATAGTTTGTATTTATCATTATACACGGACGCAGTCCATACTAGTGTACTAGCTAAAGCTAGTTTGTATTTATCATTATACACGGACACAGTCCATACTAGTGTACTAGCTAGTTTGTATTTATCATTAAACAGGGACACAGCCCATACTAGTGTATACTCGCTAGTTCCATTTATAGTTCTAAATGTACGTTAGTATCGAAATATTTCTCATCGATAAAGCCTGGTTTTCACCAGTGACGCGTATAAGCGTCAGCCACAAGGAATTCTGATCCGGCTGTGCTAGACCGGGAGGGGGTGGACACTCGGCCCATATATGGGCTACAGGGACGTGCCGCTGGACAGGGAATTGAACAGGGTATATATTTTTATGCGAGTCTGTCCTAAACAGGGTCTGAATCTACACTGACATAGTAGGTATTTTAGAGTTTTGTTGTCCTAAACAGGGTCAGGCTTTGAAACCCTCAGCGGCACCCCTATATACAAACATGGGTCAAGTACCTCTCCCCGGGGGCGTTAGAGGTCCGTTATTACAGTGAAACTAGGCATCTAGTGCTTGTGTGCTTGCTAGTGAATACCAAGCTCTCTAAACATTAACCGCTTTTACATTTATGTTATGTAGGCACCATTCGTACAGATACACTTTATCGTCTGCGCAATGGTCAGAGGCTTACGAAGTAAGTCATTACGTTTTGTAGCCCGTTCATTTACAACTGAATTATACAGCGTCTATCAGGACCTGATGTCGCTCATGCAGAAATACCAGTGCTGCGCGAATAGTTAATTTACAATTGCAATTTCTTGTTTCCAATTTGTGTCGCATATTGTTCATATAATCAATGACTTACAATTCCTTGTCGGGATGGAAATTCTGGGAAATTGATTCTCTCAAATAACATCGTAAAATCATCGACCTTTTTATCCAGACTCGTAGGATCTTAGTTAAATAGCTCATATATTTTCACAAATATGACAATATTGAATCTATATTGCATGTCATTCATGTGACGTAGCTCATAAACTGAGTTCCCATCCATCCTTGCGGTCTTGGTTTCTATGATTTATAATGTTCGAAAAGAGTAGGGGATTGTCACCCCGTACTAACTCCTTATGATTGTAAACTGCTCGGCTGCCATGGGCTCCTTTCATATGCAGTCCGAAAAAGTACACCATCGGTACGTTGTAAAGCGCATTCAGACTGTGAAATGCGCTATATAAGAATTTATATTTTTATTTATGTAATTCTTCAGCGCACAGGACAACATTGTATATGCGCTATATTACTATATATTTTATTTATTTATCTACAGCGATTTGCAAAAATTCTGTAAAATATATCGATATATAGTAATTTGCATAATCCTAATTCTTTGTTTTTAGCTATTATTAAACCTGAATCTAAACCCAAGTAACCTTTGTAGTATGTATGTGAAAAAACAATTGAAACAAATTAACTTTAGAGGGCTTATTCAGCCATTTTATGATGAAAATTACCCACAATGCACCCGATATATTGATATATCGATCGATATTGATTTTTACAGAATTTTTGCAAATCGCTGTATTTATCTATCTATCTATCTATCTATCTATCTCTATCTATCTATCTATCTATCTATCTATCTATCTATCTATCTATCTATCTATCTATCTATCTATCTATCTATCTATCTATCTATCTATCTATCTATCTATCTATCTATCTATCTATCTATCTATCTATCTATCTATCTATCTATCTATCTATCTATCTATCTATCTATCTATCTATCTATCTATCTATCTATCTATCTATCTATCTATCTATCTATCTATCTATCTATCTATCTATCTATCTATCTATCTATCTATCTATCTATCTATCTATCTATCTATCTATCTATCTATCTATCTATCTATCTATCTATCTATCTATCTATCTATCTATCTATCTATCTATCTATCTATCTATCTATCTATCTATCTATCTATCTATCTATCTATCTATCTATCTATCTATCTATCTATCTATCTATCTATCTATCTATCTATCTATTTATTTATTTATTTATTTATTTATTTATTTATTTATTTATTTATGTTCACCCCGACGAGTTTGCAACTAGGTGTATATTCACCTATCTTGTAGTATGTTATTGTATTTATCTTGTTTCTACAGAGAGATTTCCAAAAAACGATTACGAAATCAGATCGCGGATTTGATAAAAAAATGGGTTCTAATTCAGCGACAATGAAGTAAGTACCGAGGCGGACTGGCCAGTCTTCTGTGCGGCAAAATATGCTATAGTTATTTCAAAAAAGGTTGGTGAAGGTTTTGTTGCATCTTGCATGTTGCATACCAAGACCGAAATGTATTGTGGATCAAATGTAAATGTCAGCATGAACATACAAAAGAAAATATGCCGGCTCCATAGTTGCAAAGACAAAGTTTGGGAAAATTCCCAGAGTCCACATTGTGACTTTGCGCTGATTCCATTCACATCACCCATAGTGCATTTCGGGCTTGGTATGCAA
Organism: Actinostola sp. cb2023; assembly: GCA_033675265.1. Taxonomy (NCBI): domain Eukaryota; kingdom Metazoa; phylum Cnidaria; class Anthozoa; order Actiniaria; family Actinostolidae; genus Actinostola; species Actinostola sp. cb2023. Next base: position 27,337 of record JAUJYZ010001261.1, on the reverse strand, counting down.
CATGCAAGATGCAACAAAACCTTCACCAACCTTTTTTCAAATAGCTGTATACATTACTGTGTAGTGATTCGTAAAAAATGCTCTTTAAATATAGATAAATAAATAGCAAAAATTTTACTTTATCGTAATCACCATTTTCTTTTATTCCAAACAGGAAAAATTTTCTTCGAATAAAAATTTATTTTGATGAACTGAACCTTGAAAAGATCACATATTCCGAATCCTACCAGGTATTGCTAATAAAGCGCATATGACGCGAATTTTTTTCTTTTGAAAATCGATTACATATGAAGTGAGTAGTGGCATTTGCGAGTTATAATGGATTGAAATCGTGATATGCTAATTTAGTGACGTCAGATTGATTTTTGCCGTAACTTATATTTATATTTTGTCAAGCAGTATTCTTTTCTGAAATAGAAAAAAGCTTAACATCATTTATATAAGTTGTACAAAACGTTTTGCCAGATTAAAAAAATTCAGCAATTTGCACAAGGGCGCTTTTGTATAATAAACATTTATGCCTTCTTTGACAGCACCCAATTACCATATCACGATTTCAAACCTTTATAACTCGCAAATGCGAAGCTCAAATCACAAAATACTGAAACATCCCACTATTCACTTCATATGTAATCGATTTTCAAAAGAAAAAATTCGCGTCATATGCGCTTTAATGTTGTCTTGTACACAGTCTCAACGAATAATGACATCAAAGACGATTATTGAACCAGGGCATAGATGGATACTGCCACAGGAAGCCCAAGCTCAATACTAGTGCATTTACTCGGGCTTCCTGTGAGTCAGTAAACTTATGTACACTGTTTGTATTCATAGATTGAAAACCTGCTTGGTGACATCGGTGGTCAACTGGGGTTGTGGATCGGTGTGTCGGTCATAACAATTGTCGAAATTATTAAACTGTGTTTGGATTTGATGAAGTGTATGATAAACAAGTTTCGATGGCTCAACCAACGAAGCGAAGTCGACGACATAGCGATGTCGTAGCGATCAACCAACATAGGGGAAGTCGACGATTTAGCGATGTAGTAACGATCAACCAACGAATGGAAGTCGACGATATAGCGATATAGTATATAACGATGAACCAACGAAGGGAAGTCGACGATTTAGCGATGTAGTAACGATGAACCAACGAAGGGAAGTCGACGATATAGTGATGTAGTAACGATGAACCAACGAAGGGAAGTCGACGATTTAGCGATGTAGTAACGATGAACCAACGAAGGGAAGTCGACGATATAGTGATGTAGTAACGATGAACCAACGAAGGAAAGTCGACGATATCACGATATCGTAACGATGAACCAACGAAGGGAAGTCGACGATATCACGATATCGTAACGATGAACCAACGAAGGGAGTCGACGATATCACGATGTGGTAACGATCAACCAATAGAATAGTACCACATTCCTGGGACTGTCATCTATAATTACAATTGTAAATAGAAATAAGGTATGAATAAAATTAGTACGCACAAAGTTGTGAATGAATTCCAAAGTAGCTAAAGCATGCACAAAGCATTTCCCCGAGGGTGGCCGCTGACCAGGTCCGACTGTGATTGCCTTTGATTGATATTTTGAGGGGGACGTAAGGGGGCAGCTGATACCGCAAAACTACAGTAGTACAGTAGTAATGTATTGGAAACTACCGAAATACCCTAAAGATATTTCAATTTCACCGAATACCGTAGCTAAAAATCGCCAAATACTGCATACTGCAGACCAGGACGATACCGCATCTCGAAATATAAAATACCGTAATATCGCACGAAAAATCGACGGATAACGAAATACCGCGAGCCCCCACGTCCCCCTCACGAACCACTTGAAGCACCGTTTGGCTAAACCTCACGACTCTTTCTTCAAAATATGTTGGATGAGTTTGGTGGTTTGTCTTATTAAATCGGTGTTGTGTCTTATTAAATCGGCGCTGTGTCTTATTAAATCGGCGCTGTGTCTTATTAAATCGGCGCTGTGTCTTATTAAATCGTTAATTCTTAACAGTTGTACAAATTTCGATTATAAGCTGTTTTTTGTTTACACACGAAGTGAGAAATGATTCAACTAAAGCTTAGTTTAATCTTTGCAGCGCGCAACAGGATCGAGTAGGATCGAGTTCTACTTCTGCAACTGTTTGCATCGTGTGACACCCAAAAAAACCTTGTTGCGCGCAATGCAACGTAAGAAAAGTTGCATCGTGTGCCTGGGCCTTTAGCCGCTTTGTTTAGGTATTTTTAGCAGGGGCGGAACATTTATAGTTTTGGCGGTTGGAGTTCGTTATCAAAACATAACTTTGCATTCGCTGTATTGGTATTTGAAGTTCGTTGTTTAGGTTCAATGCATTGTATAAATAAGCCAGTCTGTGTAACACTGATTGACGTTTGTAGTTAGGTGAGACATATGTATAACGTACATAGAATGGATTTAGTTAAGTGAGCTGGTCAACCTAGTCCAAGCTAGGTTCGTCAGTGTGGGGGAATTCCCCACAGCATGTAGCTGCCTAGTCAGTTCAGGTTCCGCGTCGTCCGTCAACTCAATCAATCAATCAAACAAACAATCAATCAGTCATGCAGTCAGTCAGTCAGTCATTGATTGATTCAGTAAGTCAGTCAGTCAGTGATTGATTGATTCAGTAAGTCACTGATAGGTCATTGATTGATTCACTGTCAATAGCCTCATTAATTGATTCAGTAAGTCAGTCAGTCAGTCATTGATTGATTCAGTAAGTCAGTCATTGATTGATTCAGTATGTCAGTCATTGATTGATTCAATATGTCAGTCAATCAGTCATTAATTGATTGATTCAGTAAGTCACTGATAGATCATTGATTGATTCAGTCAGTCAACAGGTCATTGATTGATTCAGTAAGTCAGTCAGTACTAGTCAGTCATTGATTCAGTCAGTCAGTCAACAGGTCGACATTGATTGATTCAGTAAGACAGTCAGTCAGTGATTGATTGATACAGTCAGTCAACAGGTTATTGATTGATTCAGTAAGACAGTCAGTCAGTCATTGATTGATACAGTCAGTCAATAGGTCATTGATTGATTCAGTAAGTCAGTCAGTCATTATATTGATTGATTCAGTCAGTCAGTCAGTCAGTCATTGATTGATTCAGTCAGTATGTGAGGCAGTCATCTTATTCGTTCATTCATCCACGTAAAACTTCGATCGAAAGGTTTCAAGTGCATTTTATTTTAATTTAGTCATCTCAGAACCATTACATCACAGCTACATATATATATCATTAATGTTGAATATGATGTTAGTATATGATTAGAGTATCAGTATATGTACTCGATTATCACGTATTAAATTTCTAGTTTCTGAAAACAAAGTTAACTCAGGATCGTAACGAGGTAGAAGGATCACAAAACCAGGCTAAGAGATCACAGAGGTGAGATCTTTGGATCACCAAAGTCGAATGTGATCCGAGTGATCAAATAAACAGGCCAAGGGTCTAAATATCAGAGGTGTGATTCACTGGAAGAAAACATGCATGATATTGAATTAAGTAAAATCTATTTCGTTACGACACCGTTGATTAAGCAATTAGTGTTTTTTTATTAGGCCACCTTTAGTTATCCCAAGCTGTTTGAGCAATACCGCTCAGAGTTCATTTTTGATGACTTTTTGCAAAATGTGGTGGTGTTAGTCTATGTGAGACGGTGCGGTAAACAGTGCTGTTTTTGTTCCATTTTCGATGTCCATTTCTTGTCCGGTCGTTTATTTCTTCCATTCGCGTCCATCTTTTCATCAAATGTTTATCCAAACCACCATCCTCTTCGTCTCGCTGAAATAACATTAGATTAAAATTATTATCAGCTTTCTTCCTTTTTTTCCATTTTCCAAATTAGAAAAAAATGAATTGGTATGATTTTGTAGTCTCACGGACGATATTTCACACTTCAGATTAATAAACCATTTTCTCATTCGCTTGACTGCCCTTCAAACAAAAGGACCAAGTTGAGTCTAACGTTGAGTATGGTACGAAGGATTGGAGCTACAGCATAAGCCTCAAGTTGGTCCTTTTGTTTGAAGGGCAGTCAAGCTAATGAGAAAATGGTATATTGTCACAATGCCATGTTGAACGTAATCGTAAACGCACGGTACGTATTTTTCCTTTTTAAAAACACAAGAAACCCGTCCAATATATTAGCCCGCGCGTTCTAACAAGGAAGCCCGCCAAAAAAGACGCGCGCGTCAATAGCCACAGAAGAAATGGTTGGGCTGCCTGTGTCGAAAGTGGATTTGATTGTGTAATCGAGAAGGACTAACTGAAGTCGATGGAGATTTGACGTTCCATTCCCATTCTGTTGGCCCTGGTTGCACGAAGTCGTATCCAACGAATACAATTTATTGGATAACTGCATCATTTTTATCCACTGGTTATGACTTACCTGATCTTATAAATAGCGCTAACCACCTAAATAATAATTTATTGCTGGAATGTTGTACATTTTTTAATCAATAATAATCGCAGCATTTTATATTTCTTACTGTATTGGCAGAAAATCCCATAGTGAGGATAGCGGCATCTACAATAGGCACGTCCATGATAGCAGTATTGGGTACCTCTGTTGTAGCAAGAGATTCTTCGACAACGCTCTGTACAACAGTTTGAAATCAATTAATTTCGTCCACAAATTGAAAAACAAATCTTAAATCAAATGTCTTACTGTATTGACAGCGATTCCCATAGTGTAGATGGCGGCATCGACAATAAGCACGTCCATGGAAGCAGTAACGCTTGCCTCCATTGTAGCAAGGGATTCTTGGGCAGCGGGCTGTAAAATAGTTTGAAATCAATTAATTTCGTCCAGAAATATAAAAAAATCTGAAATCAAATTTCTTACTGTATTGACAGCGATTCCCATAGTATGGATAGCGGCATCGACAATAGGCAAAGCGACCTCTGCAGTAGCGGGTGCCTCCATTGAAGCATTTTATTCTTGGGCAACGAGCTGTAAAATAGTTTGAAATCAATTAATTTTGTACAGAAATTAAAAAAATCAGAGCCCTTCTGAAAATCAGCTCTGCTGACGTAGGCCGTCTGTCAAAAGATTTTATAAATAAAAAAATCAAATCAAATTTCTTACTGTATTGACAGCGATTCCCATAGTGTGGATAGCGGCATCGACAATAAGCAAAGCGACCTCTGCAGTAGCGGGTGCCTCCATTGAAGCAATGGATTCTTGGGCAACGAGCTGTAAAATAGTTTGAAATCAATTAATTTTGTACAGAAATTAAAACAATCTGAAATCAAATTTCTTACTGTATTGACAGCGATTCCCATAGTGTGGATGACGACATCGACAATAGGCAAGGCGACCTCTGCAGTATCGGGTGCCTCCATTGAAGCATTTTATCAACGGACATTGGCGCCCTGTAAGTCAAACAACGTACATATTTCTTATATAAAAACCGTCATTTACACTTTTTTATAATGATTACTGACAAATAATTACTCGCTTGTCTGGCATCTCTTCATCTCTCACATGAGCACTTCGAACTATATATAATATACCTCTAAGCTTTCTTGTAGATCATTCAGGTGGACCATTTTTTGCACTGACAAGTGAAAAGTATTCGTACACAAGACGTAATTGCTATCAATTGCCGGCCAATTTTTAAGCGATAACATTTCTCAGTATCACTAAAGTTAACAATTCAATGTATCTATAATAGAGAACGAACGCGAGCAAGAACCGGATGCAATCAAGTGCATGAATTTGGATACCCAATAGCAAGCCAGAGGAAGATCACTAGTGCTTTTCCTCTGATGTTTCATTGGGTATCAAAGTGCATGCATGTGACTAAAAAGGAAGATTCTCATTGGAAGTTCACCTAATAAATCATTTATGAATTTGAGAACGACATTTAGTGTCCGATCCTATTGAAAATTACCCAAGAAATTGGATCACCTTTTTTTCTGCATGCATTTTCTAAATCATGTAGTTTCTGCTGTCAGGTCTTCAACAGCCGAGGTTCACTAAGCACTCTAGATGATCGCTAGCAAAGCAATAATGCAAAACAAAGGAATTACAATACAATTACCTCTTCCATTTCCACAGTAGCGAAGCCAGCATGTAGGTGTCTTGTAAAGTCTGTAGACGTAGAATGCTCCGCAGTTGCGAACTTGGATGTTTTGGCTCCACTGACATGCTCTTCCGAAGAAGTGAAAGCAAACCTTACGATTCACAATCCCCTGGGCACTGGAAGGATGACGGCCAACCATCCATCCTGGAGCGTGTGTTCCACAGCGGTTGATTGGCACTTTTGACGTTGGCATACGCGTACCTGCTGCACCACTGAATCGGTACCATTGTCCATTGATGATTTCAGTTCGTCGGTCGCATTTCAGGACATTTCCTCTGGGTACTAGCTGGGAACGATCGCGTGAGCTCAGCACTATGTATCTTCTACATGGTGTGCGACCTGTTAGAACATTGTAACTCGGTTATATGAGTTCACCATGCACTGGTAAATACAGGGGTAGGTCTTGCAGGATCTCGCCCCTTTCCTCTTTTTTTGGAAAAATATAGAAACAAATTAAAATAAAAACCAATGCCAATTACAGAACAATTTATAGTTGATATATATATATAATATTGTGAGCTGACTGAGCTCATTTCAAGGTTGACCTCCCTCTTCTCTTGCTTGGTGCGTTCTGCATATTTTCTCCCGTTTCCTGTATAGATCTAGTATATTCAATATGCTGGATAAGATAATGTTCTGGACTTTTCTAGCAACGGTTCAGAGTCTATTTAAGTCTCTTTTTATAACTGAACCATCATTTTGATTTCTTACTGTATTGACAGCGATTCCCATAGTATGGATGACGACATCGACAATAGGCAAGGCGACCTCTGCAGTATCGGGTGCCTCCATTGTGGCATTTTATCATCGGACATTGGCGCCCTGTAAAAAGTCAAAGTCAATCAACGAACAGTTGCTTTATATAAAAAAAACATCATTGTAATGATTACTAATAAATAATTACTCTCTCCTCTGACATCGATTCCTCTCTCACATGAGTACTTCTATCTATATATAAGATCCCTCTAGGCTTTCTCAGTTGTAGATTATTCAGGTGGACCATCAGCATGGCAAGTGAAAACTCTTCGTACAAAAGTCGTAATTGCCATCAAATGGTACAGCAACTCAACTTACGAAGAAAGCATGGTGTGACATCGTCTCTTTGAATGGACTTCCCGCTCCTATAGCGATTTTGATCGGCATTTAGTTTCCGATCCTATTGAAAATTACCTAAAAAATTGGATCGCCTTTTTCCATTTTCTAAATCATGTTGTTTCTGCTGTCAGGTCTTCAATAGGTTCACTAAGTACTCTGGATGATCGCTAGCTAAGCGAAAATGTACTGAACAGAAGATATTACAGTTCATTTACCTCTTCCATTGCCACAGTAGCGAAGCCAGCATGTAGGTGTCTTGTAAAGTCTGTAGACGTAGAAAGCTCCGCAGTTGCGAACTTGGATGTTTTGGCTCCACTGACATGGCCTTCCGAAGAAGTGAAAGCAAACCTTACGATTCACAATCCCCTGGGCACTGGAAGGATGAGGACCAACCATCCATCCTGGAGCGTGTGTTCCACAGCGGTTGATTGGCACTTTTGACGTTGGCATACGCGTACCTGCTGCACCACTGAATCGGTACCATTGTCCGTTAATGATTTCAGTTCGTCGGTCGCATTTCAGGACATTTCCTCTGGGTACTAGCTGGGATCGATCGCGTGAGCTCAGCATTCTGTATCCTCTACATGGTCCACTCTGACCTCCTGTTTATAGAATATCATAACTCAGTTATATAAGTTCACCATACACTGGTAAATATAGCGGTAGGTCTTGGAGGATCTCGACCCCTTCCTATTCTTTCGAAAAGTATACATATAACCAAATACCATTGCAAATTAGAAAATAAATTGGTGGATATATAATACTGTGAACTGACTGAGTTCATTTCAAAACGGACCTCCCTCTTCTCTTGTGTGGAATTCCTGTTAATAAGTGAATTTCATAAGAGGATCAAGGGATTGTTGATAGGTCGTTATTATTATTATTATTATTATTATTATTATTATTATTATTATTATTTATTATGAGGTGTGGCTTTAGCTTGTCATAACAAGAATGTCATACCATTGCCAGTAATGTTGTTTATCCAGTTGATGAAACTGCTAACCCTTGAGAAGACAGTGAAGCGAAACACACGGCATCCACGTATTACCCAGCTAGAAATACCCCGCACGACCCATCGACCGTTTTCTTTGCAAGACAGGGGACCCCCACTATCTCCATTGCATGCAGCTTTCCCTTGGGCACCAGCACATATCATTGTTGGGTCGTGAACTGTGGGACCGTTTTTTTTGTCTGCAGTTGCGATATGAAGCAATTTTAAGAGGGGCTTCTTGGAGGATATTGGGTAATCGTCCACCACCTCTAATGCGACCCCAACCTGCCGAAAAATGATTCAAGGTGATAGAATTAATGGTAAATTAATATTGATATCAAATTGATGAAAGGATGAAAGAATCGAATCGAATCGAATATTCGAATAGGATAGGATAGGATAGGATATAGGATAGGATAGGATAGGATAGGATAGGATAGGATAGGATAGGATAGGATAGGATAGGATATAGGATAGGATAGGATAGGATAGGATAGGATAGGATAGGATAGGATAGGATAGGATAGGATAGGATAGGATAGGATAGGATAGGATAGGATAGGATAGGATAGGATAGGATAGGATAGGATAGGATAGGATAAGATGGGATGGGATGGGATGGGATGGGATGGGATGGGATGGGATAGGATGGGATAGGATATGGGATAGGATAGAATAGAATAGAATAGAATAGAATAGAATAGAATAGAATAGAATAGAATAGAATAGAATAGAATAGAATAGAATAGAATAGAATAGAATAGAATAGAATAGAATAGAATAGAATAGAATAGAATAGAATAGAATAGAATAGAATAGAATAGAATAGAATAGAATAGAATAGAATAGAATAGAATAGAATAGAATAGAATAGAATAGAATAGAATAGAATCTCCTTCCTGCTAGCCACAGAAACTCCATGTGAAGTTGCCTGTGGTGGATGCAAGCTACAAATACAAGTATTTTTACTTTGATTTTAAATCAGATCAGCTTATGGTCGGGGTATTTTCAAAGTCATCTGGAAGTTCATTCCAGATTTGTGCCACAGTGAATCCAAAGCTGTTTCTATAAATGTTAGAATTGGATGCACGCGGAGATTATATGCCTTCAATCCTTTTTGATTTGTTTGAAATTATGTCTTGCAGATAGATAGCACGAGGCGAATCCGTGAGTAATTTGCTTTTTGCTGTTTTCGCATCCAGTTTCACTAATGGCGCCCAACTTAATTCTGAAGATCTAACTGTATATGGGGCGCCAGTGATAATGCAAGCAGCACCATTTTGTAGGCGTTTGTTTGAGCTGACCTTGCCTATATTATTCCAAACAAGACAACAGTAGTTGTAACTACTAAAATAAAATGGAAAAAAGGATGGTTGAATGGTTGATCTATCTGACACAGAAATACGGTTTTCTTATACTTAGAGTACATGAAATTCTCTTTAGTACACTTCCGAGGTAGATGGGAGGAGGGATATGGATGATGGAAAAAGGGAGGTAATAAAGGACAGAAGAATGGATAGGCTGAATGGATGGATAGTGGGAGGAAGTAGCTGATCTACCTGTCACATAGCATATTCTTCCAGGGGCAATCCTGCTCCCCTGACGAGGAAGTGCGACGATTTGAACACCTTTACTTATTCTGACTGAGGCAGTGAGTTGTAGCAGTGCCACATCATATCTCAGATGTCTCCTAAAGTAATGGTGGTGGTAAACCAACCTCTTTACACGAAAGGTTTTCTGGAAAGGAGTGTTTTTCCTCCTGTCGTGTCCACCTGAAAGAGAAAAACATATAATAACTCTGGCGTGTTGATAAACACCTGATAGTTACATTGTTATAAAAGCATTAAATAATGCAGCTTCAGACAAACAGACCATTCTGGCATGAATATTACCGGGATGATAATGATGGCAATCTATTTATATAATTACGATAATGACTGATGATAATGATGTTGGTAATAGTGATGGTGATGGTAACAATGATGGTGGTGGTGATAATGATGTTGCTGGGCCGTGGGGATGATGGTGCAGATAGCGAGGATCGTGATGATGATGGTGATGGTAATAATGATGGTGGTGGTGATAATGATGTTGCTGGGCCGTGGTGATGATGGTGCAGATAGCGAGGATCGTGATGATGATGGTGATGGTAATAATGATGGTGGTGGTGATAATGATGTTGCTGGACCGTGGTGATGATGGTGCAGATAGCGAGGATCGTGATGATGATGGTACGTGGTAATAATGATGGTGGTGGTGATAATGATGGTGGTGGTGATAATGATGTTGCTAGGCCGTGGGGATGATGGTGCAGATAGCGAGGATCGTGATGATGATGGTGATGTGGTAATAATGATGGTGGTGGTGATAATGATGTTGCTGGGCCGTGGTGATGATGGTGCAGATAGCGAGGATCGTGATGATGATGGTGATTGTAATAATGATGGTGGTGGTGATAATGATGTTGCTGGACCGTGGTGATGATGGTGCAGATAGCGAGGATCGTGATGATGATGGTACGTGGTAATAATGATGGTGGTGGTGATAATGATGGTGGTGGTGATAATGATGTTGCTAGGCCGTGGTGATGATGGTGCAGATAGCGAGGATCGTGATGATGATGGTGGTGGTAATAATGATGGTGGTGGTGATGGTGATAATAATGATGGTGATGATATCATAATGATGGCAGATTAATATGACTGATGATGATGATGACCAATGAGATAATCAGATGATGGTGATGAGTTAGTTGAGAAGCGAGTCATGCTTTACCACTGCTTACCCACAACTATAGTGTAAAGATTAGCAAAAGGCAGTTGTCGAACACAATGGGCAGCGGTTAGTATCCAGTCGGGCTTGATGATTGATCCACCGCAGTTGAACCTTCCTCTTACATACAGAGAAACCTGCCACGGCCATTGGTGCTTGTTAGCGTTCTTACCATTGACAACGCGGGTTTGCAGTAGACCCGGCCTTGGAGAGTTCTCTGTAAAGTAAAATGCAGTTCAATAATGTAACATGCTAGCTTCGAATTCATATACTTACAAATGTTAAACATCAAGTACCAGTATAAAAGAGAGAGACTCCTGCACCCAGTTGCTAATTAATCTTTGTATCGCGCGCTATAGATCTTTTGCACATGACGTCATCAAAAAGCTAAAATCTTAAATATTCATCACACAAAACTGTTTGTTTGATATTTTGTTTATATCCATAAGAATAGTCTTCACGCAAAAATCTGTGTACTTTGGATGTAATTTGGCTTTTGATTTAATTGAGAGTCAATTTATGTCACGTAACACTGTCACGTGTATTCTAAAGCCAGAGCATATCAAACTTATGTCCTGCATCATTGAACATTTGCTCCTGTTGGGACACAGTATCACGCGGACAACGTTTTTGAATGCCGCTTGTGCAAGATGAAATTATTGAATTACAAATGTGCTTTGTTTACTATTAAAAGCACGTTTGAGGCCCGATTAATCGAGCAATTTGTTCTTTGGCCGCTAAATAAAGCATTTCTCAATTGATCTTTTTCCGCCTTTGACAATGTGTAAATTAGAAGTATAAAAGAGGATGCTATAGAGCTGCATATGTTTCCTCAACAGGGAAAAATATATCACAAATTCGAACTTCAGACCTATTGATCTTGTGTGTAAATATTAGAAATTGCCTTCAAAAACGTCCTTTCCGAGCCATAATTTATTTGTCTATGTAGCTTCTACATACAGACCGGGATAAAGAGCACCAATATGATGTTCACGATTACCAAACAAAGAGTTTTAGATTTCATTTTGCCACCGCTTAATTATATCCAATATACATGTATTTTATATCAAAATGCGCATATCATTACAGAGCATTTGAATCTGGCGGTAGGTTTTTGATTGACACAATTCCCAAAGAATTCAAAGGGTTTTTGTGTGTAGCGTATCTAACGCTCTCCCATATCTCTTCAGAGATTTCAGTTCGATCAATTTTGAAGAAACGGAAAATGCCACCTTCAAACCTCTTTATTTGTGCTTGAATTGCCAGCTTATTCATTCCTTACATATTCGTCTTTTATATTCCGTTGGTAGGTTTTTGATTTGTATTTTAACAATGCAGTAAAAAGCAAAAATGTATCAAAATCATGCTGTTTTTCGCCTAAACAAGACTCGCCTCATCTGCATATGTGAAACAATGACCTTTTGTATAACATAAGTTTGATATGAATAGGCAAATTTTCTTCAAATGGTACGTTTTTTACTTCGTAAATGATATGTAAGTTTGATTTGATTAATATTTATATTGAGAAACTGCGTTGTTTGTAATATTAACGTGATTCTGATATTTGGTGTTTTGGCCGCCAAGTTGGTGTACAACGGTTGTACACCAAGATGGCGGCTCCATACATTTCACACTAAATAATGCGCACATTTGATCGCTCATATCTCGGCAATGAAAGCTTCTTATAACTCAAACTTTGGTTGAGATACATGATTTTGACTGCATGCTCTTTTGGTTGTACGACCTTTTGTTCAATTATACTCACTATTTAGCCCAAGAAAATTGTACGATGACGTAAGTGCAAACGATCTATATGAACATTTTTACAACACTTGAGAGTAATCTCGCAATCTGATTGGCTGGTTTGCCGTTGTCAATAAGATTACAGATACACAGTGCTTACGACAGCGTGTCACGACTTGTAACACAATCTCGCTGCGCTCGTGATTGCACTTGAGTTTTGAACATTTTATGACGTCATGTGTGTGTCAATAAGAGTACAGACTATATTAAACTGTATTGTTGTACACCTGGGCAGCGTCCTTTTATACCGTTACTTCGTGCATAGTTAGTAGAGGGGACTGTTCCCTCTACTATCTATGCTTCGTGTGTTTAATGTTCTCTATACTCTGTGTTTCGATGTCAGTGATAAAGAACTGATGTTTTTTTGATCAGGTCTTTTCTGGTCCATGCACGAATTACGAATTCAACTGTACATTCTTCACCTGGTCGAGCTATCAATGTGAATTCGATTCAGTTTACGTACGTAGTTCGTGTTAAAACTGTGATAAAGCTTCTTGACATTGAATATGAGTCACTATGCCAGCATTTTTCTCTTATTTTACTTCAGTTTTTCTGATAACTTAGAATTCCACTTAATTTTAAAGTGTGAGTAATGTTCTATCAGGAGATATTATCCATGGTTCTATGTATGTTAGTTTTGAGCAAAGAAAAGGTCTACAATATGCGTAAGACGGCGCGCGTAGTTCAGTCAACTTTTTCCGCTTTCCAATCTTGCGATTCCTGGATGCAATCGACATTATTTTGGCACTCATCCAGCCGTATTAATTAGCACTAAATACTGATGAAGCTACTGCTTTTAAGAGTACCTCATTAATAATAATAATAATAATAATAATAATAATAATAATAATAATAATAATAATAATAATAATACATAGACAGGCAAAAATATATGTCAAAATATGTAGACCGACGTTTCGGAATCATCATGACGCCATTATCAAGGTGAAGTGATGAAAATTTTCATCTTCCGACCTCGGATAATGGCGTCATGATGATTCCGAAACGTCGGTCTATATATTTTGTCATATATTTTTGCCTGTCTATGTATTAGCAAATCACTATTGATAATAATAATAATAATAATAATAATAATAATAATAATAATAATAATAATAATAATAATAATAATAATAATAATAATAATAATAATAATAATAATAATAATAATAATAATAATAATAAATAATAATAATAATATATAATATATAATATATATATATAATTGTTTTAATTCAATCATAATTAAAAACGTTAAAAAAACTTCGAGGTGTTTTGAAATTGAAGGAAGAAGAACTCTTTCTCGTGTTTGATCTAGCTTCTCAAACCATGAATAATTCTTGGAGAAATTCAAAGTTAAAGTTGACCAAACTTTATACAAGACAAATAGATCCCAGAGGACGTCGGTATTTTTATCTGGTGATTAATTAGTTTATTCATATATCGCCATAGTAGTTTTACTTAATGGACAACCCCGCCACCGCTATGTCTAGTAAGTACGCTACAGTGAACGTGTATGAATTTATTCATATATCGCCATAGTAGTTTTACTTAATGGACAACCACACCACCGCTATGTCTAGTAAGTACGCTACAGTGAACGTGTATGAATTTATTCATATATCGCCATAGTAGTTTTACTTAATGGACAACCACACCAGCGCTATATCTAGTAAGTACGCTACAGTGAACGTGTATGAATTTATTCATATATCGCCATAGTAGTTTTACTTAATGGGCAACCACACCAGCGCTATGTCAAGTAAGTACGCTTCAGTGAACGTGTATTTGCGTCCTCTGCGGTCTTGGCTTGTTGCTTGTTCCTTTTGACGGTGACAACAGCCTTTGAAATTGGTGTAAAATAAAGAAACTATTGCCAAATTAAGAGTACGCCTGATACTCTTAGGAAAACATGTACTTATTTGTATCTCACTATATTAGTCTAACTTAATTTTTTTTATCATTCTTAAAATAATAATAATATTATTTTAAATACCCCCCAAAAAATAAAAAATAAAAAAAGACACTTTACAACGATAAATAATAATAATAATAATAATAATAATAACAACAAATAATAATAATAATAATAATAATAATAATAATAATAATAATGATGATGATGATGATGATGATAATGATAATAATAATGAAAGTACAATGATAAACAAGGCTGAGAATATCCAGTTGAGAAATTAAACGTTCCCTGGCTTTTTACTGAGTTTGAACTGATTTATAGCCTTCAAAGGCTTCAAAGGCCACCACATGCCAGACACGGCTCAGTGATGGAAGTATTTATATATTTACACAACGTTACCTCTTTTCTCTGCCGATTCAACTGCTTGTTCAGCTTTAACGCATGACTTTATACCGAGCAAACCCAAAACCTAAAGCCACAATCACACAATAAGTTATTTTAAAACATGTAACTGGAATATTTTCAATGCAAGATTCAACACAAAATATCGCTTTCTCTGTACGTAGTTAATTCTTGTTTACTGTTGGTTTGATTTATAGGCAAAGTATATTGTCAGACCTTCTGCCGATAGATAAACTGACTTGTTTGACAGATTTTGTTGATAAAACAGTGTTCACACCTAAACATGTTTAGCTAAACGAGTTTTTAAACTTTTTTAAACTTTTTTCTTGATTCTATAGCGAAAACACATGTAGTTTTAAAAGAGTCAATAAACTACCTGGAATTTATACTGTGTGATATATATAAGCCGGATGATGGATAAAGGGCAGTTCATATCCAGTAGCGTTTGTAGATAATATCATAAGCCTGTTTAGTTAAACCACTTTAAAACACGCTTAAACCTCGGTGTGAATTGGGCAGTGTAGTATAATATATCATTATATAATGAAGATAGGCTAAACATGTTACTTAAACAGAGGTATGACAGGAATATTCACCTAATAATACTGTATAGATGTACAAGAATTTCGACACACATTCAAATCTTATAATTTCTCTTGCTCCATATTCAAGTATTGTACAGTGTAAATCCAGTAATAATAACATTGTCTCTTATCTGTATTTCCCCTGTTTCTTTCTTCCTTCCTTATTTCCCTGTCTAGTTAATCATTACCCAGCCAAACAATACACTCACCAGGAGACCCAGAAGTAGCCTCATCTTCGGTCAACTTTGCACAGTTGTTCACTTCTTCTTTGAAAGCGTTTTGCAAAGTGAATGAGCTGAGATATGTTAAGAGCTATTTTAAGCAGAGGAAATAGTTCATTCCATGCCAGTGAGCATTAAAGTGCTATGACGTAGGAAGCCTCACGATCGATCAGTTCTTTTCCAATCATTTCGAGGAGTTGTCTTCAAAAAAGCTCCCATTAAAAGCAAGCTTAGGTACGTAAATGATTTCATGAAAAAGAGAGCAGTAGACATTTTTATAGATCAACTTTGGTGCTGTTTCTTTTACGTGTAAATATGTTGAACGGTCGTATATAAGAGTTATGCCAGGGTTCTTTTGAATCGAAAGTATATCGGACTGCGAACCAAGGTTTTCCGCATGCTTGCATTATGTTATTGTATGCTACAGTGATTTTTCGGGAAAGCTTATTACTCTTTGCCGGTAAGAAGCTTCATTCTACCAGGCGTTCTAAGCATAACAGAGTACCGGCCTGGGAACGAGTTTGGGCCGGGTTTTTCCAGAATTATCTTGAGGGGTTTCCGCGTTCAGCCCGAACGAAGAAGATCGGGAAGTTGGGAAAACACGAGGGTAATTAACGAAGAGATGGAAATAAACCAGGACAGGAAATTTGGAGAGTAGTTTTTTCATGGGAATTAAGTTTCTCCCTACTACTATCCTTTACCATTTGTAATTTTCTTGTTTTATTTTTATCACTTAGTATGTTAAAGTATCATTAAACTTAACATGACTTAAACTGCCAAAAATGTTTGAAGCCCAAGCACAGGAAATGAATAAGTGGATAAGGCTTATTTTGCTTATACACAGATTTAAAAAAGGAACAAGCAACAAGCCAAGACCAAATACACGTTCACCGAAGCGTACTTACTTGACATAGCGCTGGTGGGGCTTGGCTTGTTGCTTACAACCTTTTCCAAATGGTTGTATAAGCAAAATAAACCTTCAATGAGAAAACAGTACAAACTCGTTTAATTTCCTATGCTTGTTACGACCTCGCAGATCAAGATGGCGACCTTCAATTTATTGATTCTTTTTTTTGTTGTTGTTGTTCTTCTTTTTTTTTGATTCATGCATCTTGCCTTCTTCAATTAGTCCAGAACTGGACCCAATTTTATCTACGCGCGCGGCATAGAGCAGAAGAGAAGAGCTGGGCTAGAGAGAGAGACGATAAAAGTGGGTCCAGGGAAGTTTGTCTGCGCATGCGTCACGTTTTCGGGATGTGAACATTGAGCAATAATTGATATCACCCTCAAAGACCACTTGGCGTTTTGTTTTTCATTCGGGAAAAAGAAAACACACTAAAAACGTCAGAAAAATACTCCTAAAGTAAATAGAGAACCACACAGCTACTTTTTAACGATATCTGTGTAGAACAGGTAGAAAATAAGAAGAAAAACACAATCTTTTGGTGAAAAAAAGTGAGAAAAGCTAAAGCGAAAAATCTATTGAACGCGAACTCGATGACGTATCGAGTACGTGATAGCGCGCGCATTTCACAAACAAAACACAAAAATAACTTTTGTACGCTAACAAATAAGAAAAGAAAGAATACAGGACGTTGTTTTCTTTGTGAATATAAAATCTGTAAGTAAAACTCGGCGGCAAATGCGTTCATTTCGAAGAATGATCGCTATAAACAATAATAGCGGGCTCGTAAGGATTTTTGATTGGATGTGGTGGCGCATGCTCAGACAAACTTCCCTGGACTCACTTTTCTAATATTTCCCTAGATTACGCGCACGCTTCTCGTAGTCTTTATATTTCTTTCGCGCCCAGTATTATATAGTTATTGAGAGCCTTCAATACAACCTAGTCAGCCGAACCTTGACCTATAGCATGGAGTGGGATGGGGGTGGTGTTATGTGAGATGTGCAGTTTTCGGTTCCAATTTCGTTGTCCATTTCTTGTCCGGTCGTTTATTCCATCCATTCTCATCCATCGTTCAATCAAACGCTTAAACCACTACCCTCTTTTTGTTCTCGCTGAAATAACATCAAAGGAAATACATTATCAGTTTTCATCTTTTTTTTTCCATTTTCCAAAAGAGAAAAAGATGAGTTGGTATAAATTTGTAGTCTCACTGACGATATTTTATGCGTCACGCCCCACTTGTACGACAAGTGGTTGTACGGTTGCACACAGGCAGCCCAACCATTCCTTTTGATGCTACTAAATAATGTTCTCTGATACAAAGATTAATTAGCAAACGTATTGTCTTACCCCTGGGCAGGCTCCTTTTATACCGGAACTTCGTGTTTAAGAAGTGTTTAGAGAATACGGTCAAGTAGTTTCCGAAGAAAAATTGAATTTGCACGTCACATTGACAAAATTAGGAGCAAAAACGTATTTGTCACGTGACCGAGTTTCATACCTTGTTTCAATATACACATGTACAGCTGCGGGACGCGCGGGACGCGCGGGACGCGCGGGACGCACACAGGGAGCCCAACATTATACGTTACTCAACAAAGAGAACCCATGTCCAACAATCTGTCCAACATAATACGCATTGCGCGCGCGCGCTCTCTCTACCACAGGAAACCCATAAAAAAAGACGCAAATATCATTTTAGTGATATTTAGTAGCCTCAAAAGGAATGGTTGGGCTGCCTGTGGGTTGTACGGATAAAATTTATAGGATAACTGCATCAGTTTTATCCGTTGGATAAGACTTATCCGATGAATTGTGCTATTCACCTTTCGTGCAACCGGTGCCTGGTGGATAACGCTATCGACCGGATAAATGACATCTAATAAATGTATCCATTGGATAATTAGTAAATAAACCCCTTCTGGCGGCTGGTATATCGGCTGATAATGTCCGCGGCTGAGAGATGGTCCGAAAAATGAACAGTTGGCCGAGAATTAGCGAAGCTTCGAGGGCAACTGTGATATTTTGAGGACCATCTCTAAGCCAAGGACATTATCAGCCGATATACCTGTAAGCCAGAAAGGGGTTTATTTAATTTATAACCCTTCGATAAATTTTCTACGTCGACTTCAATGTTGAAGAAACCGAAACAAAATGACGGATGAAGAAAACAAGTTTCATGTCTTTCATGCATCGAGTTCAAATATCCGTTCCGTTTGAGATCTTTTCATTTGAAAACTTCTAAAAACGTATTCGAAAATAAAGGATTGATAGCTTTTGAGGCTTTTTGAGTGGTTTTCTTGATATTTTGGATTTTATTTGAGTGACTTTTTGGGCGCCGATTTTGACGTTTGTTCGTAGTTCAAGGATCGAAAAATTATAAAAAATACCTCAAATACCTGTCGTATCGACGTTAAAATCCCCCAAAAGGGAAAAAGTACACCACGTATATGTACAAGCTAATTTACCTATTAAAAATACATTACAGTCTTAAAAAAGTTCAGATAATTTCATTTTTCTCCAAAGTGGGGGATATCATCTCAAAACTGGGGGATATTACCTGACATCCGTCCAGTGAAATTGTACCATGTGACCCGTTTTAACCAATGGGCGCGCGCGAAAATTTATCGATGGGTTATAAGCATTAATACACGCTTGCCGTGTCTTTGTTCTCTGTTAAAACCACGCGGGATATGTTGGGAGAACAAAGAAAATGTTGGAAATCACGAGCCTCCGACGAGTGATTTTCAATATTTTCTGCGTTCTCCCAACATATCCCAAGTGTTTTTAACAGAGAACAAAGACACGGAAAGCGTTTATTAATGCTTTTATAAAATAATTACAAGGATTTCTTTCTTAAAAAGTCCTTTATTTACTCGAATTTTGATTGATCAAATTTCGGCAATTCTCCTGAAAAGCCAGAAATCGTGCATCATCCAATCAAATCTCACGAAAGAAATCAGAATGGCAAAGCGACTCGACAACTTTTATCAGTGCCGTATAAATAGTGTTTTGAGAGGAAAAACGTTTTGAAGAATGCTATTTTCTGTCAGAAAATTACCGAAGAATGTTTGTTACACTTCGTTTGTGTATCCTGTACAGACAGTACTGTGAACACGAAACATGAAGAAAAGTGAGAAAAGAGCCGATTCAATGAAGACGAATCGTCAAACTTTCTGAAATATTTGACTACTTGACTGAATGGAGCACGAAGTCAGGTAGCCAAATATCCACAGTTTTTGTCGTAGACAAGAATGTATGTTAAAACGATGAACGTTTCTGAGACATATGAAGATATTTTTTCTCTTTGATATATTTTACTAGAGATATGAATGTTCCAAGAATCGCTCTGTTTTCACTGTTTTGTGAGTATAAATACGGCTATCTTTTCTTGATATTTTTAGCCACGGGTACACTTGAGGAAATATGTGTAGCTATAGAACTTACAGAACGGTTAGTATGTGATTGAGAAAACTGAGCAGTTAGATTTAGTTTTCTTCGTTATTGTGGACAAAAATAATTGGACGATTCATCGCCAGAGTTTCTTGGTGGATTGGTGTGTTTGAAATTGAAGCTCAATTCTTGCAAATTTTCGGTTTAAAATCATCAAAATCACATCTAGATAGAACTTGAACTTAACTAAACAAGAAAAACTGTAATTCTATGGCTTATATTTAGTAAATAAAACATGTTTGACAACAGAAAAATATATATTTGTGGTCGTTCAAATCCACTGCATCGCTTCAAGGTCGTTCAAGGCCATGAACCATGTTTCTGTGCTCTTATATCACACAGCTTTTTAGCCAATCAGAGCGCGCGTTATATAATAGTTATTTTATAATATCCGATAAAACACTCCTCATCGTATATTAAACATTATCCTATACATATTACAACTCAGCCAATCAGAGCTCACCATTTCTATGCAATACAGAGCGGTATTTCATAGATTTTTCTATGAAATACAGAGCGGTATTTCATAGTTTGTATTAGCCAATCAAAATGTTGTAAATTTTCCCGCTTTTTTTCTTCCACTGGACGCGCTCGCGTCGTGTTGCTACATTTACCAATATTTGCATAAAAATTGTTTTTAATTTCGAAATCCAAACTCATTCAACGATTCAAAGCGTTATAAACATGGCTTCAAGTTCGAGAAATAATTCAAAGTCTTCCTTCACTCTCAGAAGAAGCGTTAGAAAACAACAGTTGACACGACGAATTCGAAGTTCATAGCATTTATTTCTCAGGAACCGTACAACGAAACTCGAAAAGCTAAGTAGAAACGACTTGACAGTTTTAATTGTTGATGTAATATGCATAGGATAATATGGTTATTCCATGGTTTTCCATGGAATACGGGCGGAAATTTCACTCAAAAATTATATTATTTTAGTATACAACTCGCCTAAAGGCTCGTTGTATACCAAATAATATAATTTTTTCGTGAAATATTCGCTCGTATTCCATAGAAAACCATGGAATAACCAATAAGTACAAATTATAAGAAAAATATATATATTTTAATATATTCAATTTCTTTATAAAAAAAGAAATTGAAACCTAAGACAAAATCTTAACAGCTGACTAATGACATTATGAAATCAATAACCGGTCAGGGGCCTGAGCCCGATTATGAACTATAAAAAGGAATGGTCACGAGTTCAGTTCAGAATAAACTGTCGATCTGGCCCTGTTCAGTTGTTCATGTGTCTCATTTATTACATTATCCATCCCCTGCTTTTAAAATGGACAGAATTTATCCTGCTAAGAAAGTGTTTTTTTAAAATACACCTATTTAGTTACTTTATGAGATAGAGAGCGCGCAAATGCTGGGCGCTGATTGGTCGAGTGAGTATGACAATATTCTATAGCTCTGATACATCGACTCAGATTTTGGTATTTTCTGAAAAAATTCCTCCCTAATAATTCCGCCCTTCCTGATAAGCGCCCCCTCCCCCAGGCTTAGGCGCCCCAGGCTTCGACCCCCCCCCCCACCCCCCCCCCCCCCCCCCCCCCCCACCCCCCCCCCCCCCAAAAAAAAACAAAATATATAAGCGACCGGGCCGCTAGCTTATTCGAATCATTACGGTATGATTTAAAAAAAGGAAATCACATGGGTTTTCTCGTGCAATTCAGTCTAAATTTGAACGAGTGAGTTTTCAAAGAGTACCAAAATTGCACGATTTCCTATACAAATTGCACTCCACTCAGTTGAATTACCATTATCTATCAAGTAATCTAAAGAGTGTGGTTTATAACTTGATATTTAGTGTCTCTGATTTAATGGTGACTATGGTTTGAGATATGGCTGCTGTAGTTCTGTACTACATGAATAACATACATGTACCAAGGTTTATTTCATGATCGGGTCGATGCCAAGTTTTTTAGCAGCTGTAATCTTTAGTGCTCTTCGATCCACCTTTCCTGTCTTTGTCTTGGGAAAATCGTCGACTAGTAGCACGTACTTTGGTTTCAGCGTCAACCCTTGTTCATCTGGTGTGAATGTTTGACTCATCCACTTCTCGAAGTCTGCCATATCAGATTCTAAGGCACTTCCTTTCTTGGGGATGATACACGCGCATAACTCTTCATACAGGCGCACATCTGGAACACCAACGACACTGGCATCTTTCACATCGTCATACTTCGTAAGTACCTTCTCTATTTCAGCAGGAAATATCTTGACTGTTGCTCTCTTGATCATGTCGTCTTTGCGTCCAGTTATCGTAAGCCTCCCTCTTGAGTTCAGTTTTCCGAGGTCACCCGTATGTACCCAGCCAGTGCGAGAAATGGTTTTGCTTGTAGCGTCTGGATTGAAGAGGTATTCCAGAAAAGCATTAGGTGACCGCAAGCAAATTTCTCCCACTTGACCAACTGGTAAAACTTGTATGTTGTCATCCACGATTTTGAGCTCATTCAGGCATATTAGCTCGAAGCCATCTTCACCTTCTCGTTCGCCAAGTACTTGTCTGGAAAATGCCAAACACTCTGTCATTCCATAGCCCTTAATGAGCTTGCAGTTGGGAGCTACTGACCTAACTTGGTCAAAAATATGGCTTGAAATGGGTTGGCCGCCTGTTAGCGCTGCTTTGAGGCAACTTAGATAGAAGTTCAATTGTCCACTGTAATTAGCAATGTCCACCACAAGATACGGCATGAGTAATGCATTGGTGCACCTCTCGTTTTGAAGAAGCTTTAGAAGGAACTCGATGTCACATTCTTTCACTGTTTTGATTGGAGGAGCTGTAAGCAGAGTACATCCTGTGGAAAGAGCAATTTGAATTGGCATGAGACCTGCTCCCCAGTAGAAAGGTCTATCAGAGAACAGGCGATCTACTGAATGCTTGCTGTAGTGATCGTAGTCAATGCCAAGTAGAAATCTACTTGCCATCAAAGCGTTGTTGACGATACAATGGTGTGTGCGCACAACAGCCTTCGGTTCACCAGTGCTCCCAGACGTCAGTGTGACATCAGCGAGGTCATCAAATTGAACTTGACTCTGTCGTTCAAGAACCTTGCTAAAATCGGTTTCCCCGTTCATGAGGAGGTTACTGAATCGACTGCACCCGTTGCCTAATGCTTGAGAATGCTCTGTATCAATCATCACAACTTTGGACTCTTCGATCGTCTTCTTCAAGTCATGAGCCACGTGTTCTCCTGTAAGCTGGACATCTTTGCTTACAAATAAAATGATCCCTTGGCATTTGTAACGATTTAACAACCCAATCGTTTTCTCGATGGTTATTCCTTGAGGCAATAAAATACTGAGAGCGCCAATTCTGTTTAGGGCCATGTAACTGAGCAAAAACTCAATTCCACTTGGTGCTTGTATGGCTACTCTTTCGCCTTTCTTCCATCCAATGCGAAGAAATGAATCTGCAAGGCGCAAAGATTGTTGTTGGATTTGCTTGAATGTGTATGATGATCGCTGACCAAATTCATCGTACAAGACAAAAACGTCGCGTTCAGGATCTCGATTTGCATGTGTGTCGAAGAGCTGTATGATGGTTCGATGTTCCAAGGGCTCAAGGGCTGGCTTGTGTAAGTAGCTCATTGTTGCCATGGTGACTCTGTAAACAGGAATGATATTGTGTCAGCAAATATATCATCACCGACATGCACATGCATAGATGGTAGGCCTGTCCCGAGCGCTAGCACTTAAATTTTGAGTTTTGAGCACTATTTCAGTTGGATGGCCACAAGTTTATAAGTACTTTTTTGTAAATGTCACGTGTCTACCCTCACGTAATAAAGTTCTCTCTCTCTCTCTGCACAGATAAGTGCAAGAATATGACAAGTAGTATTTACAATATGAGTGGCAATTATCTTATTTACAATCTCGAGCCGAAGGCGAGAGATTGTAAATAAGATACAACATTGTCACGAATATTGTAAATTACTTATGATATTGTTTAATCTTGTTTGAACCAGATAGGCGTTTCAACCAGAATTGCAGTCAATATCTGATTGAGATGAAAAGAATATAATAACTGTTCTTTTAGCATTCAATTCTCATTCCGATTGCTTGACCGCACTGAACAATGAAAGCAGTTTCGTATTTTATAGCTTAGTTAAGAGTCGATTGTTTAATAAATGTTTTATTCCTTTTCATACTATTGAATGGAGTTGATTGCTCATTGAGACATACAGCTGTAGAGTGCAAACCATAAGTCCGTGAAACAGTACTAACTAATTAGTACTAAATAGTACTGATGAAACAATAGAAAACAATGGAGATAACACTATTTAGTACTATTTAGTAATAGTACTATTTCACGGACATATGGTTTGCACTCTATACAAAGAACAAATACGGCAAATATGTAATATGAATGCTTTTTCATTTAGAATACATTTACACTTTTGTTTGGTTTTCAAAGGCGGCTTTAATTTTGAATGAAATGCGAACGGAGTTTTGATTCTTTTCAATCAAATCAAGAACAGTACAGTTCTCACAGGACGGGCATTTGAGACGATGCCAGAAACTGTGCTATCATCTTTAATTTGAAAGTAATCTCATGTCTTTCAAAGTTTGCGTTATAATTTATTTGAGATTGTGAAAGTATTGCCGCACAAAAGCTAGAAATCCAATGATTGTATCATTAGTCAAAGTAAGTTAAAAAACTGGCTGAAGGTGCTAAGCTTCAATAGTAGGAAGGGAGTTAAACTGTGACATTTCCAAAGAAACGTGGTAAAGAACAACAAAATCTAACGAGGTATTTTTCTTAATTAGCTTTTTAGGATAATGTATTGTTCCTCTCATATAATGCATTGATCGATACAGAATACTTATAGAGCTTATTAGTATTCTGTATCTGATACAGAATACTAATAAGGTCTATTAGTATTCTGTGTATCAGATACAGAATACTAATAAGCTTTATTACTATTCTGTATCATACTTGTATGGGAGTTACAAGGTAGCCACGTGACCAGAATGCTGAGCACAGTTGGGACAGCTGCCTAATGAACTTATTAACGAATATTATAATGAAATATTATAGTACTAGAGAAATTGTCCTCTTCACAGTTCCCTGCGCCATCTTGAAATGCAAACCGTGCCTTTGCATCGAAGCGAGCACCATCGGTGAACCTTGCAATGATATAGGCATGTGAAAAATTGTTCCAAGTTGTTAAAAAAGGTCTCTATCATTGCAAGGTCACCGTCGTTCCTCGCTTCGATCCAAAGGCACGGCTACCTTTAAAGATGGAGCAGGGACTGTGAGAGGGGACTATTGAAGAATCTCTTGCAGCTCAACAGATACGTACAAGGAAACAGAAACAGGGGAAAATGTCGTCCCAAAATCCCATGTTGTCATTTAAATTTGCGAAGCAACACTCAACAAGTTCTTGTACCCAGGAAAACCCGAGTGCACGCATTTATTATTTTTTAAATGACTACATGTTTTACTCTATTTTAAAATCTGGATAATGATTCTTTTAAGAATCATTAAAACTTCATTTTAACGTGGATTAACGAATAAAAAATCGCCATAACCTGGATCTCAGACCTCCACCTGTGATGGACCTCTGCTTCTATAAAGTAGATTTAAGTTTCCTTTCCATCGTATTAGTATCATCACGCACGCGGCTAGAATCGGAGGTTCATAACACTAATAGAAAACCTAGCGACGACGACGAGATATTACGAAGACGCCGGGACGACGAGTTTGAATAAAGTGTTTTGCTGTTTTTCTTTCATATTGTTTCATTTTCCTACGTGATTTCACCAAATTGCGCGCAAATCGTCTTTTGTGTTGGTCCGGTGAACTGTAACAACTATCTGCCCAAATAACGAACTGACATTCTCGTCTTTGCAAATCCATCAAACATACCGCATTTCACGTTGTCGCAACTTTGTCCATGATCTGCATAACATATAAGAAGAACAATCTTCAATTCAATAAGGAGTTCATTACAAAGCATCCCCAACCATGTCTATGCATAATAATCAGAATCTATTGTATTCTGGCTGCATCGTTTTCGTAGAGTTGACTTTCCTTACCTGATCAATGCAAACACTTGTGGGCGTAGTTTAGATATTCACGATCAACTCAGTCCATCCTAAACTCACGCGTTGACTGCTCATTAGGTGACGTGTTGAGAAGTTTGCTTCGTATTATTTTGCTTTCTTGCGTACAACTTAATTGAAAAGAATGTTATCACAATGGACCCGTAACGCCCTGCGGCGTGATATATGGGGGACGAAATAATCTTCCGGCCGGCCCTGCTCTAACCTGATCATTACATTGTTTGAAACAATTTTAATTTTCTAATGAGATTCTGAAAACTGCCGATGTCAGACGTTGAACTAGAGTACAACACAGTAACTAACTAGTTAGTACTAAATAGCACTTATTAAACATATAGAAAACATAGAGATAACACTATTTTAGTACTATTTAACAAACGCCGTCGATTGACTATTTGGACTCATAGAAAACGAGAATGAGTAGTCTATAAATTGTTTTAGTAGCATACCACCTTCCGATTTGTGCAATGGTTTTTATTGATTTTTCGCTTTGTTTTTTGTTCAAAACCGGGCTTTTTCGCTACTCCTATCTACTCACTCAAATAGATGTGAGTAGGTTGTTTAGCCAACAGATTGTCAGGATTTCGTGATAGTCTACTCTACTAATACTAAATCGTACTATTTTTCCGGACATAGGGTTTGCACTCTACCTTATTTGACAGCTGTAGTCACTTTTAGAGTCCTAATTAATTCAGTCCTTGTACAAATTCGAATCATTCCCTTGTTAACTTCGTTTAACATTCTCTTCATTATCGTATTATATCATATTTGTCATATTTATATTTATCTACAGATTGTCTCGCCAATCATATTTTGGTAAACGAGTCCTCCTGGCTCCTCATATTTTCGAGTTAAATAAACCTACTACTAGCCGACTAAATACACTGCACAATCCGCGCGCTTGAATATTTATTTGTTTTTGCAGGGTTTTTTTTTTTTTTGTTTTTTTTTTTTTTTTTTTTTTTTTTTCCATTCCTTTTTATAT
>JAUJYZ010000020.1:0-34840 GCA_033675265.1 Actinostola sp. cb2023 | reverse complement strand
AACTGCAAACAGCTAAACGTTTTGCCATGTACTTCAGAACGCATAGCAACAAAACTGTAGGCCGATAGTAAGTTTTATGTTGTTGACTTGTAGAAACGGCCTTTGATAGTACAGTCTGTGTATCATATCTTGGAATTTAGCATAATACGAAAAATTATTTATAAAAGTCCCTTGCAATGTTTTTTTGTCGCAGATTCCTATGCGTGTATAGCAGTATGACTTCCAAAACAAGTCTAACAATAAGTATTTAATGACATTCAGGATAATAGCAAAATTTAACAGGGGGACTGTAGTACGTAAATCGTTCAAATTTGATTTAGCTGAAACTTCACTGAGATAATCTCAAAAACCCTTACATCACTGGGTAATATTTTTCCTCAAAATTCAATGGAACGTAATACATTTTTTATAATCGTTAGAGGTGACAGGGACGTCACTGACTCAACCCAAAAAATCAGTCCATACATTTCTTTTGTAGTTTGTGAACAAATATCTGAAAAACGGCTTGTTCAGGAAACAGTCTGCACTGCCGATAAAACTAGTCAAACAATCCATCTCTTAGCACCATTACAAAGGTCACGGAAACTCCTTCACACAAACGTTTAGCTTCATAGAAAGACAATAATTCAAGACATTACAACATGAAGAAAAGTATGGAGCGAAGCCGATTGATGATTGGTTTGGGTTGGTCAGTGAACGTCACTGGCACTCTATTAAATATTCAAAAAATGTGATACTTTCCATTGGATTTTGAGTGAATGGGAAAAATTAGCCAGTGGATTGTAATGTGTCTTTGAGAATATTTCAGTGAAGTTTCGCTAATCAAACTTTGAGACGATTTTTCGTACTAGTCCACCTTTAACTATATTTGATATCTAAGTCACCAAACACTTCAAAGATGACAATTATGGTTAAAACGTGTCCTTGGGCATATCATGGTGTGGCGTCACCCTAGCGAGTGAAGCGGGTGAAGCGAAGCAGCCTATCTCAACTTCACGAACATTTTTTTTACAAAAACTTCACTTTGACGAAAATTGTAAGTCAAGGAAGACTTACCAACATTGTCTTTGCGTTTTTCTGGAAAAATATGGGAATTTGGACATTGAGGGAAAACAGCTTCGTTTTGCAATGTGCTTCTAACATAGAAACACCCCACCCCCAACTCGTGTTAATGCAGTGAAGGGTTGTTGGTTGACTTTGTAGGAACGTTTCAACAACTTTAATAGTACATTATTAACTGTGCTATTATTTTCTTGCGATATTCAGACAGTACGACTACATTAGTTTATGGAAAGAACCGTGTTATCGAAGGATTGTTTCTCCAGGTTCAACATGCAGGATAATATATAGTAGTACTAAGTAGTGTGATATTGAACAGAATGGAAAAGTTACTGGCGGTAAGGACAACTCAGCCTTCGTTAAGTATATGCACAGTATATATTCACATTACTCTCTAATTTGGGACCATTAAAATACTACTATGTTTTAAGTTTCATTTTTTTGTGGTGCAATTGAGACACTTGCGACGCCATTCTAAATTGAGTACAACAGCTCTACCGTTTGCCATGGCATGCTTCCTGACATAGAAAACGAATAACTGCCGTTACGTTGGTGTTGAATTTGTAGAACGTTCATAGAAATACTTGATAGTTACAGTGTCGTGCTATTATATCTTGGATAATTGTAGATAATACGAATAGATAGTTTATAACCGTTCCTTGTGAATTGTTTTTTTCCTCCCCAGCTCCACGAGGTCTGTAGTAATAAATTAATAATACATAATAATGAGTTCATAACCAGTACATATATTTATGTCAGTGCAAATCCTTTTATAGACTGCCTATGGACGCTCCTAGACTCGGCGTTGCTAGTGTCGCTTTTTGTTAAACTGATGAACGTTTAAGTTTATATAAAGTGCATACATGTGAGGATCTGTTTCTCCCAGGTTACCATGCGTGGTACAGAAGTATACCTTTAAATGATATTGGAACAGATGGGAAATCATCTGGCGGCACAGGAATGTCAGCCTTCGTTAGGATTAACGCAGTGTGTATAACCGTTTCAATCTTTGCATCGACTGGACACCTGTGACATAAGGAAACCTCATAGCGCCATCAGTTTGTCACTAGTATATTTCTAGAATGTCCCACCGGTACAGTGAATACCGTATCAGGAAAGTTTCATAGAGAATTGCTATTTAGCTCGTTTCCGATTTGGATAATTTTAATGATCCCACTTGGTTCAAGGATTTGCACAACCCACAAGTTGTAAAACTACTTTGATGTCATCACCCATCGGACACACAACTAAAACCTCGTTCTTCGGTCCCTTGCTCGCTCGAGTATTGCCATTGCTGATCTGCCCTCTGATCCACCAGAGGGTAGACTACATTACCTGTATTCAAGGTTAAAGTATATAGCACACTCTATAGTTTAATATACAAAATATATTGCAGAGACTCTTTATAGTCTTGGAGCGATGTATTCGATTGTTGTTCACTATTAATTTTTTAGGTGAAATGTTATTCTTACAATACGTAACTTCGACTATCAAACAACAAACAACTGATGAATAAAAGATGGAAAACGATGGA
The DNA here is from genome assembly GCA_033675265.1 of Actinostola sp. cb2023. Taxonomy (NCBI): domain Eukaryota; kingdom Metazoa; phylum Cnidaria; class Anthozoa; order Actiniaria; family Actinostolidae; genus Actinostola; species Actinostola sp. cb2023. The sequence goes on along the minus strand of JAUJYZ010000020.1, from coordinate 32,247 downwards.
CAACAAAAAGCATGTAGATTGATGATATATGTAGTTGACAAACGATTCTCCGTGTTTTCACTTTCGATTCTCTGCACCGGTTTGATTGACTGGGCATTCGATTTGAGTGCTGATCATCGCTGCAGTTTTCTGCCGGACTCAAGCTTTGTCAATTCGTTTAACACCTACATCTCGGCTTATGCACTCCACCAAACGGCTAAATAAGCATTTATTATACCAAGCCTTTTATACACGGTATTGTTTGTAAATAATTTTCTGTGGAAATCTACGAAAACACTTCAAATAAGCAAAACATAACATTCCCCCAGAGTTTGGTTGTAGTTGTTCTATCTCCATTACTCTTTTGTGTTGCAAATCGTTTTTATATGGCGTTTACGCTGCCAGTGAAGAAACGTCAGCAAAGGATGGCTTTATAATGAGTTGTTAATTGTCAGAACATTTGACTTTTATCTTTTCATTTCAACGCAAAGATGGAATGTTCATTACGAAATTACCATTTATCCTACAGGTAGTAACGACGGTTATCACCGTAGTCTCCCTAGCAGCCACCCGTGCTAAAGTGTAGTCACGCAAACGCTATCTCCCCTCAGCCACGGCTGCTCCCAAGCTAAACATTCGTTCAAATTGTAGGTGTTTAGCCAATCATTATTCAAGTATTTGTTCGATAAATTCATGTTCCAAAACTGGTGGTCAAACAAAAAAAAACTCGACCCCACTCCAAGGGCTCATGGTTCGTTTGTTTTATTTACTAAGAACGTTCCCCCAAAAAAGGGGTTAGGAAATGGAATTCACAACTATAAAATTGGACTAGCGACTTTATCCATAGTCTTATTCCTGCCCTGCAGGGCCGTGGGTGTAGTGTATTGGTTTAGTGGGTCTTTTACCAGTTTAAAAAACTCTTTGATAACCTAGTTCATATGGAAAAAATTATTTACCACTTGAAGGCAAACGCTTCGTCCAATGGACGGGGTATCTTGTTTTGGTCCACTGGGGTCTTGGTATGTTTCCCGGTTATGGCGCGAACTTGGGGCGTTTTTAGTGGCAAGGAAGCTCTGCTGGTGTGGCTAAATCTGTGGGGAACGGGAAAAATGTTTGGGCTTGGGTAAGCAGCCGTGTCTGAGGGGGAGAGAGCGTGCGTGACGAACACTTAGCACGGCTGCGAGGGAGACTAGTTATCACGCGGCATAACCAGCTTTTGACTTTATATGTTCAAATGCATCTTATATGGTGATGTGATAACGTGGCATCACCATACGACGGCTGTGATGAAAAGCCAACAAAAAGCAAAGCGAACAAAGCAAACTTCTATAACTTCAGGAATATTTTTGAAATCACGAAGGACTTGCCAATAAATATTTGCGGATTTAATAAAATTATGAGAATTTGGACACTTGAACAATTTTAAATTGAGGACAACAGCTTGAATTTTGCCACAACGTGCCTAAATTTAATACTACAGTGTTCTGTGCTATGTATTTCTTTGGTAGTCAGATAATACGAATAACATAGTTTATATAAAAGTCCCTTGCAAATGTTTTTTTGGTGGTCGCAGGATGTCATGCGTGTGTTATAGTAAGTCGCGGGTGTACCTTAGTGATATTGGTTCAGATGGAAAAGTACTGAGAGGCAGGAAAGTCACCTTTCGTAAGATAGCACAGTATATTAGGTCACACTACTCTCTAATGTGAGTATTTTAGATATAATCATACGGTTCGGTTCAATTCATTAGACATAGGACCATACACTTTAGTTGTCCAGAAGTTCTGCATCAAGTAAATAGTCTATAAGTTATGAAGAATAAGTATGTTTTAATTAATATATATTTGGAAATACAATGCACGAATGTGTCAGTCGTTCAACTTTGGCGTAAGTATTGCGTTTAATTTATCTAAAACAGTTTTATCGGAAAACTGAGAAACTTTTTAAGTTTCATTACCTCGACAGTTCTTTAGAGGGTTTTTCTATCAACATTAGGCGTAAAACTCCATGTGCAATCCGTCCTTCCTTTCTTCACGCCCTCTTTCCCCAAACTTTAGAACGCACTACGGTCGAAATTTCACGTAATACTCGCCTAAAACAATTTGTATTATGAAAAATCGAAAAACATTCGAAACCCATACTAAAAACCGACATGAGCAAGCTTCAGAAAAGGTATTACTTTCTTGGTAAAAATATGTAAAGCGCGTGTGTCAGTGTCGAAAGTCCAAAACGGCAAGAGGGGGCCCAAAACTTATCCCAGATACCTAAATTGCCATCGTTGCGACATTTTTTGCCAATGTCATTGGACCAATGAGGAGACATAGACAAAAAAGTGATTATCATAACTGGAAAGAGCTCGTTGAAATGAGGTAAATAATGTGAAGTTTCGAAAAGAACGCTTTACAAATTGCGAAAGATAAGAATTGTCAAAAAAAACAGTTGGTTGGGAGGCAAGAGTTCCTACCAGCGAAAATGTCCAAACGGTTTTCAGTTCATATATAATTTCGATTTTGAAATTAATATCTTCAGCAATTTGCGAAGCCAATCGTTTCCAAACTTTACAATTGTACTAATTTCAACGAGAGCTCTTTCCAAGCTATCAGATTCAAAATCCACTGACAAAAAATATGTTACCGATTGTGAGTCGTCTCAAACGACAAAATTTGTAACCACAGTTAATTTTTCTGATTTTAGTGTAACAAGTAACGTATGGATACAAGTTATTGGATACATATGTCAAGCCACCAGAACTCTATGAAACAGCTCCCAAAGGTGTATCGAGCGAACGTGATTGCCTTGTAAAATGGTGAAAAACGACCCTTCTTTGTACACCCAAGGGCCAATTACTTGACAATGCAATACGACGCTACTATGAATGCCTCTGGTTAACCTCTGGTTGCAAAACACACTGATCATGAGGCCACTGAAACGTCGAGGATGCACAGCAGGAGATCCAACAAAAATCTCACTTATTATCAGATCCAATCCGACGTAGCATGGGTGTGGCATGTTCACATGAGTGCACAAATGGCGTTATCATCAAACTGAGTCTCACGCTTCAAGAGAAGACTTCAACCTGATGATCGCTTCCAGTAATCTAGAAAAAATTGGCCAGAGATCTCTGGCAGAATAAATGCCCAGGCGAGCCTTTTGAAGTGAGATCTTCATCAACCCACCTCAGTATCCCCCCGAGTATAAATCCCAGCTCCCAATACGAAATACGTTCCGCCCGCAAAGCGGGACAGAGCAAAATTTATTACAATGTTGCTTTGCAACAGTATAACGGACCAAGAGTTTCTGAACGCAGCTGTGGACGTATTACAAAACACCATCGGCAACATAAAAAAGGACCAACCCTTCAACTTGTTGGCTTTTCCCTGCTACGACTTGATCTCCATTTGGCATGATGATAATCAGCCTGATCCGCTGACATATTGGTAATGACATGACAAGGCGTTGCTAGGCTTGACACTCGACCCCTCGATGACACAGAAACTGGTCGATCTCCAGGGTTTCTAAACTGTATGACTCGGAAGGAAAATGCAGACAAGAGAAGCCTGGGCCCAATCTGGAAAAGACATTCTCAAAGAAGGGGAGCTATGTATAGGTCGGAGGAACGCTTCCAAGAATGCCTCGCGGACCACCAGGACAGACATTCTTAATTAACTTACAGATGATTTGAAGTGCAAATTGTGAGGATGAATGAAAAGGTATCACTCAAAGAAAAATTCGAGGTGGTTATTCACAATCGAATTCATTTGCAATTGAACACGGATTGATAAAAGGCGGAGAAAAGAAATGTCTTTGGAGATCAAATCCTCACCTCGGTTGCACCTTTCATGTCATGAGTCATCGGAGAAATTCTGATTTTTCAGGTTGCGTTGTATCAAAAATATTCCTTGACCTGGCGAAGCTCGGTGGGATCGCCGAAGTCAATCTGAACGAGGATTGGGAAATAATTGCGGGACAGTCCCATTCTTCTGAATTTCCAAGCAAAACAGCACAATCAATTATAGACTTCCCAAAAAGGAACAGTTGGTTACCTAAGCGTTCCGAGTGACTCCAAGTAACCATCAGCCTTACTGTCCCGTACCGAAGCCAAACTTTACGAAAACGATAAATCACATTGCTCAGGTTCCTAAGCCAACCAACGTGAGTGATGATGCCCAAACAAGTCAAAATGGCTATTTTACCAGGAGAAATGACAACCCACTCAGATCAAAGAGCCATCTTGGTCAGGTGGGTGTTCAACTCTAAGATCGTACATTCGGTTGAGTGCATGCTGTCTGCTGTTGAAATCCTTGACGTGCATAATAACCTTGAGGCTACTGAGCATGTCCTAGATATAGGCGCTTTGCCCGAAAGCAGATGACGTGTTCTAATAAAGACTGCATCACAGCACTGGTTAAAGAAGGTTGGCACGTGCAATCGATCATACGAAAGCAGAGATGGACGATTATGGCGTTTGCGTTGGTAAATGGATACAGAACGAGGAGAAAAAGGGAATAGATGGTAGAAAGAGAGATTTAGCCTTCATGGGAGTGAGAGTACTACAGTTTAAATGCAGACGGCCAGGGATGGTGTGAAAGTTAAGAAGCTCAAGGAGTCAAACTACATTAGTGGTATTGAGATCGGGTATTGAATCGTCTCATATTACAGATTGAAATTTGACCTCAACAAAGGATTAATAACAATGCCGCTGTTGTGTTGTTGACGACATTCCCAAACAATAGCTAGCAATCAGTCTTGCAATTGCAATGTATGCATCTTCTGTGTCGACCCCTATTCTACCAGAAGAAAATCAAGTCGCTCGCCCCCACTTTGGCCAAGGGAAAAAAGGAAAACAAAGGGGAAACCGGTTACGAGACGGGAAAAAAACAAAAAAAAAGAAAAAGAAAAAACAGCATTAAGTAGGCGATACAATCTAAACCAGTAGCGTCATCACTGTTAAAATCTGCTCCGATTATAATTCTGACATCTGGCTATGGTCTACGTACCGTACCAACACTAAATGTGTTTCTATCCTCTTGCATGGGTGACGTTGGTTTGGACTTCTGCCCTGACCTCGATGTCAGGGACGACCGTTTTTTGGGATTATGAATTGTGACGATGAATGGGGATCCACAACGTTGATGTTACGATATGGATATCTAGAGAAAGACAATGTCACGCATTGGCATCCGCAGGATACCGATTTCATTGTTGCAGGCAGATGATTGGGGAGATACTGGCTTTGTTGGTAAAGGTAGTTAGAAGTGGAGATTATTATGTTGATTATTATTTTGCCAAGACCTGTGGGCGAGTGTGGGGTGGTGGTGGTGGTGGTGTGGTGGTGGGTGGTAGTGGGTGGTTGGTGGTGGTGGTGGTGGTTGGTGGTGGTGGTGGTTGTGGTGGTGGTGGTTGTGGTGGCGGAGGTTGGCTGTGGTGGTGGTGGTGGTGGCTACTTTGGTGTCGGTGGTGGTGGTGGTGGTGTTGGCTGTGGGGTGTGGTGGTGGTTGCTAGGTCGGTGGATGGTGGGGGGTTGACTGTGGTGGTGATAGGCTGAGGTGGTGGTGGTGGTGGTTGTGGTGGTGGTGGTGGTGTGGTTGTGGTGGTGGTGACATGTGGTGGTGGTGGTGATGGCTGTGTGGTGGTGGTGACTGTGGTAGTGGTGGTGGTGGCTGTGGAGTTGTTGCGTTACTGTGGTGGTGGTGCGTGGTGGCGGCGGTGGCGGCTGGCGGCGGCTGTGATGGTGGCTGGGGCCGTGGAGATGGTGATGGGGGTGGTGGTAGGGAGTTTGTATATTATAAAACCAAGCTAGCTAGATATTAGTATTTTGCCCATGGTACATCCATATTCTGCGACATAATATTATTGACTGCGCGTGCTAGTGTTCTGAACTGTTGTTAATTATTTTGAAAATATTGTACAATAACAATTGCCAGAATAATGGGAACTGCTGATGGACATTATCCAGGTGATATTGGCATGGTTTAAAGGGTGATGAATTATGAAAAACAATACCGAGAAACAGTGGCTTTAAATAGAGGGTACGTACTCCATATGGTTATGAACGCTAAATAAAATGACCTAACTAAACACTGATTTGATTTGACCTATGGTGTGTTCCCGTGTCAAATCACACAGTGCACCTTATGTTGGTCGATGAGTTTGATTATATACGTTTGTTTTGCCCATGTGACCTTCATATTGCTGAATGCACTAGCACTGCTGCTAGTGTTTTGAACTGCTTGAAACATTTCATTTAATACAATGTCTTCTAGGCGTAGGCAGGACAAGAAGACAAGTCAAGAGAACACTTTACTTTAAATAAAAACAAAGAGAATGTTGGGAAACAAACATTTTCTAAATAATTTACAATTGTTTGTATTTCTATGGAGAAGAAAACTGAGTTTTAATTGTAAAACTTATAGGATTACCGCTGAATTGAGTACGGTCACTTCAGTAATTATGCGCCATGTCTGAACGTCGCATATGCCCAAAGGAAAGTACAGTCATTATAAGTACATTGTATTTTCTTGTACCCGAGAAAATGTTTGTAAGCGGAATTTATCTAGTCCCCATAAACGAACCGTCAACAAACAAAAATATTAGCATGCGGACGAAAAATGGCCAAAATGGGCGGCCTGATATTCCATATTGAACGCTAAATTATGATGATAATCTAAGGAAAAAAAATACACAAATTCATACTAAAGCAATGCAAATATTGACAGATACCAATCTTCTTGAGGAAAATTTGTTTTAATGCAGTTTCACTTTAAGAGAATAGAGAATATCTATAGTTCATTACACAGTTTTAGAAAAGTATTACGTTGTGTTCAAAACAAGAGAACCAGGTTACAACCTATGATATCGTAGTTAACGAACATCATTTGTAAAAGTAGTGTAGCCCACGCAGTTAGGAGAAAGTCCTTGCAGTAGGTTGGCGGTTTGAATAACCAGTTAAAGATAAAGGATAAACATATTAATCAAAACGATATCGTGTGATTCCTAGACACCATTTTGTAGGACGGGAGAAGTGTGACCCTGTCAAAATGTGTCCAGGCGAAATTTTTCATCGGAACAAAATAATACTAGTCACTATTAAGTGACAAACATTTTATGAACAAAATATAACACGCAAACAAATGAATATTCTCGTTCACTCGTTTCTGATTTTCAAGGGTGCAATAGTTGTCGTCAAATGTTCGTCACATCACCATGATTTTGCTTCGTAAGTCTGAGTCAATGAAAGGAAAATACCCCCCCCCCCCCCCCGAGAGAAAAAAGGCAGACGTATAGAAAGGAGATGAAGACTTCCCAAAATACACGATTTAAAGATCACTATATTTCCTCCTGCACCTACCATACATTGACCAGGCTATGATATTCGCCAGTCTTTGATGACGGACATTACATCAGATGATATCCATTCCACCATCTGTCACACACCAAAACCTTTTTTAAACTGTTGGTTATTCGTATTGTCGTTTACATCAAAGAATACTAAATGGACTGTTACTTTCATTCAGTATTGGAAAAGAACGTTCCACTATTACTTATTTGACAAGCCAGGAGCATCGTATCTCCAACAAGTAGCTATAGGACTGATATATCCACCAAGCAATGACCAATCAAAGAATACTAATGGGCGTGCCTGGTCATCCAGTATTGGAAAAGAACCGTGCAACTATTATTCTTGACCAGCCAGAGCCTCTTATCTCCACAAGGAGCTCTCGACCGACGATAGATCCACCAATACAATAACCAATGAACACCTTTCTCGCAAAGCAAACATTTCAAGTGGTAAAAAATCCATTAAATATGCCCTGCTAATATGGTGCTAGTTACCTTTTGCATTTATGCAGCTTCTGCTCGTGGTAAAAGCTCTTACTTGCCGTCTCACCATAACCTTTGCCCTGTTTGACAAAAGAACTAAGTTGTGTTATTCTGTCAAACGTCTCATTGATATATTCTGTTATTCAACACTCACCCCTAGTCCAGAAAACTGGGCCCCACCTTACTCAATCACTGATATAAAATACCGCGCTCCCGGAAAGAAATCATATAGAATACCCGAAAAGCTAGCGGCGCAATCAAGGAAATTGAGGAAAAGGGGTTCCAGGGAAGGTTTTGTCGAGCACCCGCTACCACGCATCCAAGTCAAACAATCTCTCACTTGAGATTGCTCTATTTGTTATTAGCGGTTATTCTTCGAAAGGACGCAGTTTTTTTTGGGGGCCCGCCGAGTTTTACTTACATATTTTTATACGACAAACAAAATTATTAACAAAGAAAACAACGTCCCTTTATTCTTTCTTTTCCTATTTGTTAGCATCGCAAAAAATGTATTTTTGTGCTTTGTTTGGTGAAATGCGCGCGCTATCACAAAATCTAGACGCCATTTCCCGCCAAAAACATCTATTCACACACATTTTCCCGCCTATCACATTAATCGATACGGATGTTTCGCGCAAAAACATTGTTCCGTTTATCTTCTTATTTTAGACACAAGAATATATTGCAAAAGTGGTTTGTGTGTTGTCACTATTTACTATAGAAGTACTTTTCTTTCGTGTGTAGTGTGTTTTATTTTTCCAATGAAAAACAAAACAGCCAAGGTGGTCTTTGAGGGTCGATATCAATTATTGCCTCAAGTTCCACATCCCGAAAAAGGGATGGGGACGCATGCGCAGGACAATCTGCCCTGGACCCCCCCCCCCACCCCCCCCACCCCAACCCCCACCCTACCCCCACCACTTTTTATCGTCTCTCTCTAGCCAGCTCATCTCTTCTGCTCTATGCCCGCGCGCGTAGAAAAAATTGGGCCAGTTCTGGACTACACTCACCCCATGCTGTGCCTTGCGTCACAGCCCTCACAGCAAACCATTGTACGTAGTCCAGGCTCTACACGGTACGTTGTAGGAACCATGTAGTGCTTACCCATCACCAATCGTAAAGCTATGAATACCACAATTTCAAGAACCCACGACGCAGGATGTTCCACGTTGTTCGTAGATTTGTCATTAAAATCTGAAATACACAAATCGGTTCCATTTTAACGTTAAACAAAACTGGTTCTAAACAATATCTCATTCTTATTTAACTTTTAAAAATGTTGTATTTGCAGTTCTACATGGTGTTCAGGTGAATAAATGAACAGAATATAAGATTATTACGATGAATTGCAGAGAGTCGGCAGTAGCATGCAACTTCTTACCGTCGTCAAATGACTTTATTGCAAAACGTGTTTCGACCTCTTCGGTCTTCATCAGTGTAAAAATAATATGTACAAGGTTAAAAACGGAAAGGGAACGGAAAACAAATATGTACAGGAAATACATTAAGCTATACTAATATACATAGTAAGATGAAGAAACAAAGGGTATGACATGGCACGCAAGCATATACGTTAAGTAGTATTTCAATATTGAGTGGCAAATGGTGTATCCTAGTACAATCTCGAGCCGAAGGCGAGAGATTGTAAAATTAAGATACAAACATTGTCACGAATATTGTAAATTACCTTATGAGATTGGTTTAATCCTTCTTGTTTTTTGAACCATGGAGGCGTTTTCTTCAACCAGAATTTTGTACGTCAATATCTGATTTGAGATGGGCAAAGAAATTATAGATGAACCAAATTTACATAATGTTCTTTTATAGCCCTATTAGTTTAGCACTTAATTCTCATCCTCCGATTTTGCTTGACGCCATGAACAACATGGAAGGCAGTAGTTCGATATCGCATAGTTAAAGATTTACGATTTGTTTAATAAATGTTTTATCCTTTTCATAATTGGTAGTTTGAAATAGGTTGATTGCTCATTGAGGGACTATACAAGAACAAAACGGCAATATGTAAATATGAATGATTTTTCATTTAGAAACATTTACACTTTTGTTGGTTTCAAAGGGGGCTGCTTGTGAATGAAATGCGAACGGAGTTTTGATTCTTTTCAATCAATCAAGAACAGTGTCTCACAGGAAGGGTCATAGAGCTAAGACGGCATTTGAGACGATGGCTGGCAATTTTCGTAAACTGCCAAAAGTGCATCATAAGCGAAGTCAGTTGTTGAGGGAATGTGCCCAACTAGCACAAAGTGGGAGTGAAAGATTATTGAAGGATGGCAGATGTCTCGTAAATCGTAATAACAAGGTAGCAAGGAAAGAGTCTGTTGACTTGTCTTCTGACATAATAAATTCCGTATGAAGTTCTAGTTCGGACTAACACAAAATACTTTACCATTTTCTAATTCGAGGTTCTTGAAAATAATTAATGTAGCAAGTAGTAACGAATTATTAGCGAGAACCCGTGCTTAAGTCCTTAATTTCAAAGTAAACTCTCGCCCCTAGTCTTTCAAAGTTTCGTGATAATTTTATTGAGATTGTGAAAAGTATTGCCGCACAAAGCGAGACACCAATGAATGGTATCATCTAGTAAGTAGTTAAAACGGTGGAAGGTGCTAAGCTCAAAGCTAAGATATATAGTAGATCGTTTATACAAAAAGTCTAGAGAATGGAGTTACAAGAAAGATTTGTGAGAAAGAACTGCGGAACAAAGCTAATGAGTATTTTCTTAATTAGCTTGTAGGATCAGGTATGTCCTCTCATAGTAATGCATTGAGCGATACAGAATACTTATAGAGCTATTAGGATTCTGTATCTGATACAAAATACTAATAGAAGGTCTATTGTATTCTGTATCAGATACAGAATACTAATAAGCTGTAGTACTCATTCTAGTACCATACTTATGAACAATAGCAGGTAATTAATCAAACCCACCATCCCTGCCAATATTCAAGCCCGCCCGTGCCTTAAGTTTCTTGGAACTTGTGATAGGGAGTTACAAGGTAGCAACGTGACCGAAATGCTGAGCACAGATGTGGACAGCTGCCTAATGAATTATTAATGAATATTATAATATATGATATCATATATGATCTGAAACACTATGGGGCATAATTTTTTAAACAAACCAATAATTAGATGGAATGCGTAAAAGGGACCAGGCTAATGGTTTGGCATATGTTGATGTGCAATCGTTGAATCATGATCGTTAAATAATTTGGAGCAGTCAGATTGGAATTTCGTTCCCCTGAAGATGTTAGCGTTTGGATTTAATTGAAAGCAGCAAGGATCATAGTCTTTTACGATGTTAGATGAAGCCAAAAGCCAATTTAAAATTCCTTTAGGGAATACCAGTTCAATTAGTATTTACACATCGGGAGAGGAAGTTGCTGTCGTGCTTGTATCTTACTAGGTAATAGAAAAGATATACAGCTACTTCCAAAACAAAGTTGAAAACGGAAATACTGCATTACTGAATAGTGACAATTGCAAAGACCAAAGGTCCATCGCGTGCCTCGGTATTTTGAAATAAAAAAAGTAAATATTCAGCGATTTGTTGACCTACATGGAGCTAGTATATATGTTCAAATGGAATACACAAAAAATAAAGTAAATATTATATATTATATGACTTTAGACAATACTACACGAGTCCCAAAAGCCATATCGGTCTTGCAATCACACTGATCAGTATCAACGTTTTATGAAATAGCTGTATAGATTTAGCTAAGGCCACCATATTCGAGTGATGGTGACGTGTGTATATGATAGGATTCTTACTGTCAAACTGGAAAAATTATCGTAAAGACCAATGTATTTTTATACTGATCAAAAATATTAAGGTATAGCATTCTTTTTTTTTCCCCCCCAAAAGTCTAAACCTGCGTGTCTGGGTTCAAACGTTAGGTTGATTTTGGGCCAAAATGGAATTGGGTATCTTCAAGTAAATTAGCCGGCCCTTTTGTGATCCTTTATTCTCGTTTTTTATGGCACAGTTGGATGTGGCGATACTTTCCTTGCCTTTTATTTTGTATACTACGCGCGAGGTGGTATCTTTTTCTAGTTTATCTTTAGGTTTTCTCAAACAGGATCCAATGGTTTTAATGGGCAACTTACTTTATTAACGTTTTTTTCTTGGGTGTTTCTTGCTGCATGGTCGATGATGCGGAGCGTCGCAGTACACGACCGTTTGTTCAGATGAGCTGCCTTACTGTAAATGAGGAGTTGCGGCTACAAAAACCAAGACACAGCAATAAGTTAATCAGGTTTATCATCATTTATATAATCCACCCGAAGACCAACGCACACCCCCCCCCGCTTTTTGAAGTCTGATAATGATATGTATAAGGATACGCTAACTTGTTATAACATGTAGAGAGATACGAATCTAATGAATCGAGGTTTCTTAACAAACCACCCATTCTTGCACGTGACACCAACGTCATCGCTATGAAAACACAAGCCGGGTCTCCCCATCAACCCTGACTGCCAGTCAGCAAATGGGACATTTCTGTACCCAGTACAAGCAACGGTACCTAAACCATTATTATACCTTTAACAGCGGTTAAAAGTCAAGATGTTCTGTACTTCTGTTACTCCAGTGTAACCAAGCTAAGACAAACCACATCAGCGTCGTTCGGTGTTCCAATCGATGGTACAACAGTACCCCACGCACCATGTACCTGACTTCAACTCGACCAGAATTTGCGTGACCTTGCCTCCAGCTAAAACGAACGTGAAAAAAACTGGTGGGAGGATCTGTGGATTGAGAAAACATCACTGAAGTCATTACACTGATGATGACAGAGTTTTATAAAAAAGACTAATGTTCAAGTAGAAATGTACTCTGTGGAAATATGCTGTAGATTGTCTCATTTAATTAATTTGTTGATCGTGACAGTCTAATGACAAAATGGTTGTCTGTTTGCCTACCCTTCATGAACCTGACAAAACCACACCATCCAAGATCTGTATACGAGCAATAAGCACTCCACCACCGAGACTGAGCACACTCGCAATTCGACTTTCTTTCACCAATACATCCACCCAATCCAGGAGTTCTCGGCTGTATGGCGTTCCGTTGCGGACAAAAATACGCTCCCGAAATTTCTCATTGAAAACAATAAAATATATACTGAGTTTAAAAAAAATGGATGGCGATCTTCTTAAAAAACGTTACAACCAAGCGGAAAAAAGGAATATAATACTAATCCAAAAATTAGAACACAGAGATCGAAAAAAATCAAAGTAGAGAGCAATTGCGAATTTAGAAATGTAAATATATACATACAGAATTAAAGAAAAAGATGTTTGAAAATTAAATAAAATGATTCCAAAACAAAGAAAACAAAAGTCCGTGGTCGAAATTAAAAATTAGAAGTCGAGAGGAAGCGGAAATGGATGTGTCGATCACTCGTGCCGGACACGTGACCGTAACAAACTGAAGGCGGAACCGTTACAACTTCAGGTTGGTCGGCATTTTTCGTACAAGTTGTACATGTGTACTAGAATCACCATTCGCGAATCATGTCCAAAAAAGTAATAATGTACAAGAAAGATTCAGGGCGGTCGTTTGCAAATCTTTGAACAGTTTTTGGCCAGCAACGCTGCTTCTAACTCTGCATCTACCACGACAGACAACGCAGCAAACCAGTCTACAGGATCAATGGCACAAGAGATCTAATAGGTCATTTCAAATACCTCGTGGGGCATCTTCCCGCAATCGTCGATACCAGTATTCCAGCTACCGAGTTCTCCGCAGAGAAAATCTATAGTAACAGCTAGGGGGAGGAAGACGGTTTTCAGGCCTCGCGGGCAAACACAAATGTCGATTTCAACACCGTATTCAATTCCTCGTGGGTATAATCAGATCGGAAAAAGAATGCCGCCTTAGCCGTACTACCAAAGATCGTATGTCTGTTTACCTTCCCCAAAATGGGATCCCGTTCCACGAGGAAAAGTTAAAAATAGGTCCTCGTCGAAAAAATCAATGTACATCGATGCCTGACCTGCTCTTACAAAGATTGGGATGAAACTTACTTTAAAATCACAAATACAAGAGCTGTTCAGTGCCAGTACTACTCTCAGTAAACAGTGGCCGAAACCTGTTGGGTCGTAAGTTTTTTAAAAGCTTAAAATTCTCGCATTAAGCTTATTGGCGATTATAAACGTACATCAAACTTATATTAAGCTCATCGAATCTTCCAAGTTGCATGAATATAGGGTTTGAGTTTTGTTCGAAGTATTGGTCAAGCATTGTCCCAATCAAACTGCAAGATGGCAGCAAAGTGCAACTGAGTTAGAATTTTAGAAAGGCCAGGTGGGCCGGCAACTAGGCCCTATCTACGTAACGTACCTTGTCAGAATTGATCATGCCAGCGAGTGACTAGGTAAAGCAATCAACATAGTTTTATAACTGTGTGGCAGTCGGGGACTATTGCCTATGCCTTATTTTATTGATCATAATCACATATAGCTAATTTTCAACACAGTAATTTTACTTTAGTTTACTGCAGTTACAATAGTGGAAATATGACAAACAAAAACTCTTTAATGAACTCAGTGCTTTCCCATACATGTAGTATGGTCTACAATCTTGAATGGAATCTAGTTATTAATTAGCCAATATAGGCCCTAATAAGGGGTAGGTGGCGGGGGGAGTTAAATTAATAGCCACTATAGGCCCTATATAAGGGGGAGGGTGGGGGGGCGGGGAGGGGGGGGGGGGGGGGGTGGGACAATGTTACTGAAAAAAATATTTAAGAACGGTACTAAAAAATATTTTTCATGCCAATAGTATGAATTGGGAGACAACAAGATGACATCAGGCAGTATGCAAGGTCTGATGGTGCCCAAGACCAACCCTTGCCCCTACAGTGTCATTTAGTAAGTATTCTACTGACTGTCTACTACATTTTAGAGCGTAGAAGTATTTAGTTATCAACTAAACAATAAAACGCGATCAATATCAATTTGTTCAATTCAATTCAATTTATTTCATCCATTCAATATTACATTCTTATTTAATTATATATTCTTTGGTAGATGAGGAGTCTACTCAGAAGCTTTTTATCGCTTGTAAATTGTAGACCCCTTAAAATTTTATGTAAAAAAATAAAAATAATTATTTAACAATAATGAGCATGAGGGTAATTCCAGAAAAAGACAATATTCTGGTTGAGTGGTTTGTACTATTTAATATTAATTATATAAAAGCAATATTATTGCAATCCTTTTTTGTTTTGTTGTATGGATATAATCCAGGCTCTTGTACTGCCCAGCTATTTCATGATTAATATTTAAATATAACCCCTTCCCACAAATTATAAAAGTATTAACTAACTTCAACAAAATTCCTCCGGCCTCTGAGTTGTTTTAAACCTCAGTCCAGATTTATACTTCATGTCTATATTAATGGTCCTGAAAACAATTATTATTTGCAGTGATGCATATGCTTTGCGAAGTTATCACATAAATAAATGAAATATCAATTGAATAAATAAATATATAACATACATTTAACCTTGTTTATTACAGTAGCTGTAACTGATAGTGATGGGCAAAAATGGAGCAACAGACAGAAACTGGAAAACATGTTTTCCACGGATGCACTCCAATGCCATAGAAACGGCCATTGCCATTCTAGCACTATACACGAAGCAGTGGAAATCACTACTTCCCAGGTCAACAATGTCCAAGATAAAGGGTACTTAAATTGTTAAATCTAACTTCATCACTGGCATAAGAAAATGCAATATCTCTTCTGATTCCAAGTATTAACTTTCAGGTTGCTTTTATCAAAGTGTAATATATAATGATGAGTGATAATGATAATTTTGTTTGATTTTATTTATAAGCCAATAGTTCAGACTTTACTGTACACATCTGACATTTTGTTATTGTTAGTTGTCGGGTTGTAAGTGCCCTCCCCTCTGATGAGTGTGTTTTTGGTCAATCACATTTGACGTATTAGAATGCACATTTCGACAAGCGTTAAATAGTACTATTCCAAATAGTACTAAATAGTGCCCTATTGCAATTTTTTTCTATTGTTTCATTAGTGCTATTAGTACTAATTAGTTATTTAGTTTTTCACGCTTTTTCTAAATTGCACTCTATTGTGGTTTTCATTAAACCTGTTAAATAGACAATTTAAGTCTAAATTAAATACACATTAGATTTCTACACCCTAATTCCATTGTGTTTCTTTTGTGTCTGTATGGACTATTAGTCACTAGTTAGTCACCACTTTAGTATCACGTAGATAGTAAGATCACTATATTAAACCAGGGATAAACCCACTCTATTATGTCTAGTAAACACTATTTCAATTAACTGAGTTTTGTTTAGAGCTTATCTGTAACCCAAATAATTCGAAGATTTGGTGACAACTAAATAGTATACTAGTAATTTACTACTTAATTCCATTGTTATTCTTGGATTAAGTTTACCTGTATTATTGCTATTAGTCACTACAATGTAGTCACTCATTTTTCTGGAAATCTATATTTCGAAGTAAATCAACTCTGATAAGGTCTCATGCAGGAGGAGTCATTTCTATGACCACTTCAAATTCACTGACTCCAGCCTGCGTAGCGCAGCTTCAAACTTCCAGGACTTCAGTCAACAAGTACAGCTTCATCAACAAGTATGCATTTTCACACAAGTACAGCTTCAGCAATAAATGCAGATTCCTCAAATTTGTAACGAGATTATTTCCTATTTGGTGCTGCATGTTTTTGTTATTGCACATTTTAGAAATTCGACCGGTACTTCAGATTCAAACCAGAATTTGTGCACGGCGGAATTCAATCCATTTCTAAAACGAATAAGTGCCCCCCCTCAAATGAGCACACTTTGGTCTAGAGAAACCGTGTCTCCCTGATTTTTGATATGGTTCACCTGAGTTTAAAAAGTTGACGATTGTGATTTATATGTAATATCGCTTAAATTCACATTATTCGAAATCATTTGATAGCAAATATCTCCTCAACAAAAGCATTTATTTACGAGAAATTCGGAAGAACACAGATTCTGATTGTTAGAACAACGTCGTTGTGTGTCATTATCCATGAGCACCGGGAGTCCGTTATGCTTCTTGAATTCCTTCGCTAGATCTGTCACAATTTGAATCGTTTGAACAGGCTTTGATTCGCGAATTTTGCTAAAATGTGCGATCGTAACAAAAAATATTTACAAAGATTTGAAATTGATCTCAACGAGCATAATTTAGTAATCTGACATTAATTATTTCTGAGCTTTAATGAAAATTATACTTTTGTACATGTTGGACCGAGATTGAGGCTAGTGTCCGTGGCAGGACGCGGCCGTTTCAGTTTTGAAAGTGGTCAAAGGTCAGTTCCTCCTGGTTGACCTTTCGCAAAGTTACAGGATATTTTGAATAAGAGGGTACTTCTATTTGATGGATTTGCTAAACACTATTTCCCAAGTTAAGCAGACTAAGCAGTTTAGAGTTCCAACAGCTTAGGGATTTGTAAAAATCATTTTTTGCTTCAAGAGTTATAACGTGTAGCACAAATTAATATACTAGTAATGTTTAATATTATTACTAGGATATTAATTTATTATTTGGATTAAAGGCTACTGAGTATGTTGTTTGGTTTGTTACAATGTAGAATTTTTATTTCTGTT
This sequence comes from Actinostola sp. cb2023, assembly GCA_033675265.1. Lineage (NCBI taxonomy): Eukaryota > Metazoa > Cnidaria > Anthozoa > Actiniaria > Actinostolidae > Actinostola > Actinostola sp. cb2023. Next base: position 14,781 of record JAUJYZ010000020.1, on the reverse strand, counting down.
GCAAATCTATCTTCTTAGATTTCCTCACACAATGATGAAGATCTATCAGGAGAGTCCATTTGATATAAGCTACTTCAAATTTTCTGACTCCATCTGCAAGTTCAGCTTCAAACTTCCAGTACTTCATCAACAAGTACAGCTTCTAACAATAAGCACCCCCCCCCCCCCCCCCTTCGAATAAGCACACACCCTCAATAAGCAACACCCTGGTAAGCACTCTCCCTCTTAACAAAATTTGAATACGTGCCCCGGGCGCTTATTCGAGGATTCTAAATAATTAATTTAGTGATTTTCTGAAAATTCCTTGCAAAACCACAAGCTTCTGAGGCTACATGTAAATTACTAATTTTGGCAAAGTGATAAGTTTAAAACCCATTTTTTGACCAACTTGCTCCATTTAACATTTTATTCAGTGATTACCAATATTTAAATATAAACACCACCATCTTTTATCCAGGCTATCCAGTGGACACTGAAATGAAGGTTGATACCTCAACCATCTTTGGCAAGCTACACCAAACAGCAAGTGTTAGATTTCTCCCATAAACAAGGAGATCTATTGTGGACAGGCCATACAAAAACATTCATCAGAGACCTTGTTTCAAAAAAATTTAAGTAGAGGAGAACCTTGACGTCAGTAAGGTACCAGAAATATACTTCATTGGGGAAGAAGGAATAGATGCGAAGGACTCACAAAAGAGTTTTTTCACTATTGTCATGAAAACTCATTAAAAAGTGGAACAGGTGGATACCTTCCTATTTGAGGGGCAGGAAGACCCACTTTACTACCAGTCCATTAGTGAAGAAGTATTTCCCAAAGTTGGTATAATAAAATATGGCTGGTCAGCTCATTGCCATGGCAGTGCTCCAATGGTGGCTTTGGCCTGGTTGGCCTATCTAGGGCACTTGTCTTATATATGGGCCACAGATGATAATAACAACTGCCAGTTTGCAATCTGTCAATTGAAGACATTCCAGACTTCAGTATACAAGAAATTTAACTTCTTGAGGTACATCCAAATCACTGTATTTTATTAAACCATATGACAGATTGAACACCACGCACTGAACAGTTGTCACCATGTTCAAGTTTTACCACAGAAGATTTATTGTTAGTTGTGCCACATCCAATTGGCTCTTACATGTGACATGTAATTAGGCTGTGATGATAATTACCACACAGACATGTTCCCAAAACAATCTTCAATAAACTCTATACACCCCACTTATTATAACATTAAATACACCGAATGTAATTACTTCTAGTTGCAGAATTGCAAGTGCCCTGACAAACTTTCGCAGTACTTGTGTGCCAAGAGATGATGTGTCCATGCGTCTTATTAACCACTCTGGGTTTTGGAAAGGAAACCTTAGCAATGACAACGAAACAAAAGGCCATCCAGTGTGGACTACCTCATCAAGTGTTCAAGTACAAGGCAGAGATCAGATTGAAGATCTCAAGAGCATGGAATGGATTCCCTCATGGATCTGTGGGCTCACTCACCATCGCTGAGCAATGTATATCGTCGGTTTTCCCACGCAGCATCAGAAACAATAGCAACATCAGCTGAAGTTTTTAACAAGGCAACTACAGCTGAGACGACAGATTTTTATGCCTTTCACATCCAACAAACTTGAAATTTTAGTATGGTTCAAGCAGTATGTGGCTGTTCTTTGATAAAGGTACTTAATTAGGCAAGTAGTGTTATTGCTAGGCAAAGTTTAATGGACTTATTACAATGTACATACCAAAACAATTCACCCCCTCCACTCTAATACATGTAGATGATGTACATAAACATACAGCAGCTTCTTGTACATTAAATGTAGTGCTGTTGATTGCCTGAGAAATATCATTTAAGCTTTATTAAGTTATACGTAGCTACAACTGGGTACATTAGTATACCAAAACTACATGGATAATCTGACTTTTTTTCACAACTGCTTTTTGTAGCAATAGAAGAGGATCACCATGCTTGTGCCAGTCCCATCACAAGACAGGCCTAAAGTAAAGGAGGCTGGTTCAGTTTCGTTTTTGGTATTGTGTGTATCCACACATTGTCAGAAAATGGCATCAAAGTCCGATTTACTGTTGGAGACATTGCCAGACCCTGAGTCCATGTTTTTAAACAATCAAAACTACCAACAGGCAACTTCCACTTTTGGGGATTTTTGCAAGAATACGAACATTGCCATTAATTGCCAACATCAGGGCTATCTGGAACGGGGTTAATGCAGAAAAGTTATATTTGGAACTGTCAACAGTTTTTGGTGTACACAAAAGAGCACCAATTTCAACTTTTTGTTAAGTTTTTGTATTGGAAAAATTGTGTTGTTGTTAGTTGTGAATTGGATTTCCTGTAAGACACACATTTATTTTGGATACTGATGATGACGTAATCAGTCGAAAACTTTCTTAAACAAATTATTTCTTTTTCAATGGTTAGGCATTTTACATATTATCTATACATTAGTTTGATTTAGACAAAAAGTAACTTAGTTCAATAAGGGAATTATGGCTTGCAATAAAGGAGTGCAAAGAGCCCATGCAATAGGAGCCTCAATCAGTTATACTACTGTGAGACATCCTGTTCCCAGAGTCAGGTTTACTTTTAGCAACATTTTTTTTTTACTTCCGAGTTTTTAAGAGCTCGAGACTTTGTATGAAGCTCCAAATCCTATTATTATTATGTTATTAGTATTTATTGTTTACCGATTATTATTATTATTATTATTGGTCCAAAATTGTTTCCATTGGGGTTGGAATGTCAGTAACAGTAAGAAATACACGTGCAACTCCTGACTGTTTAAACCAGGGATTTGTTTTACATAGATCATTCTATTGGTATTTTTATATTATTTTTTAGTTTATTTTCAAACTGATGAAATCTCATTGGCTCTAGAGCCATGGAAAATCATTCTATGAATCTGGGAAACAGACCCAATTAGAGCAGATGGAGGGCTCCCTATTCATGGGTGTCTGCTTAATATGAGCTTCACTCTTGATACTTTGATTTTATTATAAATTTTTGTCAAAGAATGCACGCAACTAGGCAACAAGAATGCACAGAATTATGGCTTTCCCATCTCAATCATGCAGGATCGTGTGATGAAAAATTAACCATCAGAGTACAAGAACTCAATACAGTTTTGCCGGCAAGGATGTAAACAAGCGCGCTCGTGCACATGTGGCTAGAGATTTCCAAGTGGTCAAGTTTTCACTGTACTTTGTTGTTAGTTTTTTTCTTTTGCCAAAATACATGTAGCTCGATCCATTCAACAAAACTATATAAATATAACCACTAACTCGTCGCCACTAAGCATCTAATACGGCTGTGTAGTTTTAACTCGTAATGTATTTTGGCGTGCCTTTCCAAATGACTTCGTAAACATACAACAGCTGTATTAGGATGCGTAAGTGACTACGGGTGGTCCCATTACAACAAAAACTGTATTCATGTAATTAAAAACCATTGCAAGTGGCTAAGTCCCCTTCATAGATCTATGGCAGTGTCCCCCCCCCCCCCAAAGCGGTTGACTTAAAATTGCTTACATGTATGTTGGACAGAGGATAATTTTCATAAGGACGCAGGTTCCAGGACTGTATTAATCATATGCCAAGTTTACAGTACAAACCATAAAAAAATGTTTTTTGAAACTATACCATTCCATCAAAGCTGAAGCTAGAATATCTAAAGCCAATAAATATTAGGCAATCCATTGTCTCAATATCGTCTTGCACATCTCGATTACATTTTTGACCTGTTGCAAATTGGTCAGAACTCAAGTTTATGAGAGATGTTTGGTTACCTGACTTGATATTTTTCTGTTCCTGGGGGACCGACCCATCTCTCATCTTATACCATAGCTAGAGTTAATTTCCTGGACCCTGTAATACATCTTGAACAGCAGTGTAACCTGAATGTTGGGAGTTAATCATTCCCCTTATCCATAACTGATTGAGGTGAGAAAATTGTTTTCTGTTGATACTGGGTGGTGATTCCACTGGCCTGTGAATTCATCCAGTTTGTTTGTTGATCAAATCAACATAATACAAGATGTAAACAGTAAAGATGGAGCTCATTTGAAGGGTCTAGCACTCCATGCGTTCTCAAGGTAAGAAAGATATTTAAAAATCGGGAAACAACAACCCTGTTTAGATCCCTCCATAGCCTTTCTATCCTTTGATTGTGAACCGAAGTGCCTGCAAATAATGCTTCCACGATTCAAACCTCTTGCTTGGAGCCTTAACCATGCCAACTTCTAAAATTCTCCATTCCAAGATCTGCCCTTACACGTGAATGGTAAATTATACTTTGCTACAGCCTCTTGAAAATAGGGAGAGCACAGTTGCTTGCTCTGTTGTTTATTGATGCTCTGGGGTATACAATTATCGAGAAAAAAAACCATCAATTCCTCCATGAATGACTACCCTGTAAGCCTGTAATCAAACTTGTGGTTTCCATCTATGTGCCTTTAAAATGACAGAGAGTTCATGTTAGCTTGGATAATTTTATAAGGTTCTAATATATTATGTTCCTTCAATATGAGATAAACAGTTTAAGGAAAATGACAATATTTTTAATGCATAATAGAACAATTATTGAATAATGATGTCATAATGGTTTATTTGGCTTTTGTATGATATGAAGAATTATGCAGACCTACATATAGGTGGGTGATACAAATAGGCCACCTTGATCTGTATAATTCTCCATATCATGTTGGGTTATTCCTGCAAGAATCTAGCCAAGGACTGACACAAAAAACTCCTGCGAAGAAGACTATAGTAGATCAAGCCACATGATACATGTAATTACAGTTGTAGGTGTGCTTGCATAATAATAATAATGGGTACAATACATAAATAATGATAGAAATGCATTTACCATAAAGCGTTTGGACAGGAAAACACTGTATGATCTTCGAATAATTCTTCTAGCATTTCTCAGTGTGGAAGTAACAGGATCTACTCTTCTTAAAGACTGAAGAACACGAATTCTTTGAACCAAGTAGCCATGTTGTCTGAGTGCACCCTGTACCATCCTAAGTCCTGCAGCTGGAGTTGAAGTAACTATTTGCCGAATAAAGTAGTCAAGTTCCACATCAGAAATATCTGAAAATTCTCGTCCTTCTACTTGCATTCCAAACTGGTGCCTTCTACGGACGTAATGTTCGCTCTGATACTCCAAGTATTCGAGCAATGTCGCTCCAGCGAAATCTACAGTCTTGATGCAAAGTTTCGAGCTGTTGACGGCACAATGCCAGTACTGGTCGTCCTGGTAAGGTGTAGTTCCTTTCAGATGGAGTAATAAATGACTGACCATTGTGCGTATCCTGTTCATCGCTTTGAAGAGACAACTGGACGTTCAAAATGTGCTCGATAAAACTTGTACGACTAAGAAGATAAGATACGTTTTCAAAAACAGCTCTGCTGAGAAGTGAGGTGACCATAACTTTCAGTGAACCTCGATAACAAAATTGAAAGAGTTCTTTCGTACTCATCTAAACGTCGAATTATAAACGCTGAAGTGTCATAAGAAGCTGTGTTTAACTGCTCCTGACAATTTTTGGATAAGTCTACCCAATGAAAAGAAGAACTCGTTTGTGTTAGGCAACCACTGAGCCGCCATCTTGTTTATATCTGTGCCTCGGGCCCACTCCCCACTCCGGTTTTCTATCATTCTCGTACCCAGACCCTTCTATCCGTGACACATCCATTTCCGCTTCCTCTCGACTTCTAATTTTTTAATCTCGACCACGACTTTTGTTTTTCTTGTTTTGGGTAATCATTTTTTTAATCTTCCAACATCTTCTTTTTTTTTCTTCTGTATATATTTTACATTTCTAAATTGCACTCTACTTTGATTTTTTTTCGATCTCTGTTTCTAATTTTTGGATTATTATTATTTTCTTTTTCGCTTGGTGTAACGTTTTTCAGAAGATCGACATCCATTTTTTTAAAACTCGGTATATATTTTATTGTTTGAATGATGAAATGCGGGATCGTATTTTTGTCGCAACGGAAACGGGGCCATAGTTTCCTTCCACTCTTTTTAAAGATGGAATGATGAACGCTTCGCTTCACCGGCTCCTCCGCCATTTTGTTCGTATGTAGGACTGTCCGGGATAGACTGGTGATAACACAGGTAGCCCAAGTCTGTGGACTTGTGGCGAATGTATGGAGCTTCACAGCGAACTTTGAAAACCGTCTAAATAAAATTCTACAAACCCTCAAGTAGTCATACTTGTTATTGTGTTGTCCTTTGGAAATTGTGTGAGGTTTGGAGCCATTCCGATCGATTTTGAGAGAGTTAGCTAATAGTTCCTTGAGTACCCCTATCATTAGAGAAGGTAGGAGAACTGTCATGGCCGATCACCTACGATCGATGCCAACAATCGCCTCAAACTCGCCAAAAATTAGAACAAAATGACAAGATCCTTCGAAATACATTAGCCCACATAATATCCCTCCGACCACACGCGGTATCCCTTCCTCTGGTCAACGATTCCCTGTCGCCAAAAAGCCAGGAACTTAAGAATTTCAAACAGCAAAACATTCTCGTGAGAATCAGCCTTTGCAACGGACTAGAAACCAAACAACCTCCCGTACCCTCCCAAGGCACTAAGTTACAAATTTCGACACTTCAAGTTTGAATGTTGGAATAATTTAGACCGTTTCATTGAGATCGCTTCCGATTGGTCGAATACACAATAAGTGTCGAAATGTGTAACTTAGTGCGGGAGGGTACGGGAGGTTGTTGGTTCTAGTCCGTTGCAAGGCTGATTCTCACGAGAATGTTTTGCTGTTTTAAGTTTCCGGGCTTTTTGGCGAGGGAATCGTTGACCAGAGGAAGGGATAACCGCGTGTGGTGGAGGGAATATTATGTGGGCTAATGTATTTCGAAGGAATCTTAGTCATTTTGTCTAATTTTGAGCGAGTTTGAGGCGAGTTGTGTTGGCATCGATCGTAGGTGATCGGCCATGACAGTCTCCTCCCTTCTCTAATTATAGGTAACTCAAGGAACTATTAGTAACTCCTCTCAAATCGATCGAATGGCTCCAAACCTCACACAATTCCAAAGGACAACACAATAAACAAGTAGGACTACTTTGAGGGTTTGTAGATTTTATTTTTCGACGGTTTTCAAAGTGTCGCTGTGAAGCTCCATACATATACGCCACAAGTCCACAGGATTGGGCTACCTGTGGTGATAAATTCCCTTTGAAATGGCACATGAGATTCCACGCAACGACACATGACAACCAGAGGAGGTTGAGCATTCATCACGTGACTCAATCGACCAATCACATTTGCCGTATTTCTCACTTCGACGTAATTACAACTTCCATTGCAAGGAAAAACATACAAAGTATTTTTCAGTAAAATAGGACGAAAAACGCAATCTAAAGCTTAGAAAAGATGCCAACAAGGAGAAATGACTCGAAGCCATGAACCCATGGAATCTCAAACCAGGTAAGGAAGTATTTCATGTTTTATGCTTGATTGAAACTCATTGATATGAAAATGTCGCCACAACACTTGTAGAAACAACTGAAGACAAAAGACCTCTTATCATCGCTAAACCACAGAGAAATAGACACAAAAACATTTGCAATATAAAGATGAGTAATCAGTGATGCAGAAAAGTCCATCCCACCCCATCCCACCTCTTACCGTTTTGCAAGTTATACGCCGTTAAAGTTTGACAACAACTTAGCCAAACCAGCGCCATTTTTACTCGCCATTTTGAATTCGTGGCGATGTGAAGTTTTACGATACTCGGATATAAAAAGTGTAAAAACTTAATAATATGTCCTGTTATTATATCACTGTCGTGTGTTACATTTACGTAGCAGTGAGGTATAATGTATCCCAAGAATTCAATGAAACGATATATGGTATTTTATGCATTGTTTTGATCATATTAATTAGACAAAAACATTTAGAATTGGGAAACGACCTCACGTTGTAGCGGCACAACTCCTAACAAACCTCCTAAAAAGTATCGGGAAAAGGCTCTTTGTCAATCAGTCTAAAAAAAACAAATCCTTGGTCAACGTACTATAAAATTGAAAGAGCTTGTCAAATATGTCAGTGGCACTCTATTCTGAAAACAATGAGTGGCCAAACACACAAGAATGAATACTTTTGGGAGCAATGCTCAAAAGCTGTGTCTCAAACTGAAGGGAATAATCGATCCAGTAATTATTATAACCTGCAGTAAACCGCCCTGTATGAATATGGCAATATATTTATAATCCATGAAGTTAAAATAATTTATCTGGTTTTGATTTAAGGGGCTGTGACAAGGTAATCAGAGTTCTTAAACCAAAATTCCCAACTTTTGGAACATGCAGAGGAAGAATATGGCATTCTCTTTGCACCTTGGGGGGTAATACAAAAGAAAATGGGAGCTTTCTGTCAACCATGTAATTATGCAATGTTCACCATTTTCTTTTGTATTACCCCCAAGGCGCAAAGCATTATGTACTATTGAGAAAGTAGATAATTGACTGTGAATGATGAAGATGTAAAAGTTGGTAAGGGCCAGCCACCAAACCATTCACCTTGGATGTTTACTGTACATAAAATTATGCATAACAATCTCTACAAATTGTCCATCACAATTGTACATAATGCAGTACAAGCCTCATGTAATGGACATAGAAAAAGAAATATGTAAATTAGCAAGTGGTTCGCCAATGTCATTTTATATTCCAAAACCTAGATCATTCATTGATTGATGTCGCGTCCTGTATCAAATTGATCCTGCTCGCTTGTGGCATGGTTATTGGTGTTCCAATTTTCAATCTATATACTGGCAGCCTATTGTTATAATTATATACACTGTATATAATATGTATAATTAAATATATATAATTAAATATTATTTATTTTATATATGTAAATATAATTTATATACCTTTACAGAAACAACAGTCTGAATAGATGAAGAAAATAAACATGATTTTCATTTTCATCAAATGTGATTTTAATGTTATCTTGTATAGAAGTGCATGTACATATATTTTATGTACTCCCATATATTTGCTATACGGGTATGTGCCGCTGGATAGGGTATGGTTTTTGAGCTTTTGGTCTTAGATAGGGTATGCATTTCACCCTAGATTGTCTTGAATAGGGTCTGTAATTCTGACAAGGATCGTCATTTTCAGTTTTTAGAGTCTTAGATAGGGTATTAAATTTGATTTTTGAAAAAAAAGTGCCTTACTATACAGGATTACTACTAACTAGACACTAAGTTGTCAATAACTGTCTAAAATAGGGTAGAGAATTTCCCTCGAGTCTTAGATAGGGACAACTTTTTACCGACTGTCTTGAACAGGGTCAGGGTTTATGGACCCCACTCCTATTATCAAAACCCCAGACCAAGTACCCCCAAGTACCAAGTACCCCCCCCCCCCCCCCCCCCCCCGCCCCCCCCCCCCCCCCCCCCCCCCCCCCCCCCCCCCCCCTGGGTGCCAACAGTGTAGCTGATTTTTGGCTATCCTGGACAACAAATTCCCAGATAAGCAAACATTGCTTCTGAGAATTCCAGAAAACCTAGAATGCAATAAACAATAACTATATACGTCATCTAAGGGACAAATATTGAGTCATTTGAAATGGTATAAACATGGATCATAAAAAGACTATCCAGTCTTTTTATGATCCATGGTATTTAAAACAAGTATAAAATTTAAAGGGGTCAGTAGACTCAGTAAGGTTCTGTGTGAAACACTAAACATTGCATCGTATAAACTACAGGTAAGCTTACGCAAACACAGTGAATGGATTCAATGACAAAACGACTAGTAACTATATATTCGACAGATCTATTTAGGAAACCTCTAAGCTCGCAGGGAAGTTTATACACCTTTACTGCGATTCTCAGTATTATGCGAACTCAGACATTCAAGCAGTCGGCTGGAACTTGGTTTTTCGCTGCCGTCAATCGACATAAAAAATCAGTAAACTTAAAAATATAAGTCAGAAGACCCACACAAATGGAAACCAAATATGATTTTGAGCTAAATTATGGATCATTTGGTCGAAGAATGTATTTAGTTTTGAATTTGTTTGAGTAATAACTTTTAAAAACGAGAGGATTGATTGAGTATTAAAGCTTTAATGGTTTTAAACAAGTCAGAGATAATATGATAAAAATACCATTGCTTACCTCGATGTTACAACAAGTGAATACTTGAATAATACAGGGAGCTTTTCTCAGTCAGTTCTCTGACTTTCTCGCCAAACAAAACAATTCTTCGTTCACGAAGCTTGAGAGGAAAACTGACATGGCCGCCTACTACTTTCAAAGTCATGAATGGCAAAGATTTGATAGTGCAATTATGTACAAACTGAAAATCTACGCAGTGTAGATACAATAGTTGAGAAGTTTGAAGCAAAATCAACACAAAACGTTTCCACAGTTATGAGTTGTGGCACCATTATGCAAAGCCAAATGACCGCGATACGGATCGTACCGGTCACAATAATTCAATAGAAATAACTCCTAGTTATACGATAGAACGAAGCTATACGATAGAACGAAACTAGCACAGATTACAATAAAGGTTTACGGTACGCGAAGAAGGGAGAGCCGATTATATACGAACTGAGACATCCTCACTCTACCGCGACCAAGCTCAAGTGAGCACAAATACACTTTTTGGTCCATAATCCCTTGCGGGCCTCGCTCAACCTCCTCTGCACGTGCACCGTCTCTGAAATGCTTCGAATTTGAAACACTCCACTGAACTGAAGTCTCGTCATTTTCGTTTTTTCTTGTTTGTGTTTTGTTACTTTATTTCTTGAAAAAGGTTTCGCTTTTGCATTGGCGTTTTGTTTTTTCCCATTCCTGCACTGCGATGTGATGTTTCTTTACTGACATGTACTTGTTGTCATGGCTTGGCAAGTAAACGCCAACGTACGGTATCTACAAGAAAGGTTCCTACATTTTCGACGCTAAAGAGGACACCGAATACTTCATTCATGCTTCAAACAGGCAACAAATCTTTAACGGCGAAGAAAAAACTCTTGTTCTCTTTCACGCAGTAACCAAAAGGTCAGCGAAAAGTTTTATGGCAAATGGGACTTGCGAAGCTGGAGACCGGGGAAAGCCTCCAAAAGTTATGGACAACTGGAAGCGAGCGTACTTGGAAATTCGTGGTGATTGTTTCACCTTTTCTTTTACTGCCGGAAATACTTAGATCTTATTTGGGGTTTTTTTGCCGTAATACGGGGGGCTGATATTTAACGAGTTGCGAATGTATTTTTCGAGTCCCGCAGGGACGAGGAAAAATGCGAGTAACGAGTAAAATAACTCAGTCCGTATTACGGCAAAAACGCCCCAAATAAGTTATTTATTATACGTACTACTGAACGAAAAAAAAAAATTGCCCGTGTTTTAGCAAATTTATTCTATAATTATTCAAAACCTTTCAAGGTCCGCGCGCTTCTTTTTTTTTTACAGAATGACAAATCGCTTCGCGCACGGAACCAGCGCGCGCTTTGAAACAGTTTTTCTTTCAAACTTCTGTCCTTGCTTTTGGATGATTTTTTGACTTTGTTATTGTAAAAAAGAAATCGCAAAGCGGTTTTCCATTGTCGTACTCTTATTGAAAATGGAATTTGAAGTCACAAAATGTCTCAAAACTTTGGCAGTTGAAAACCGGTTTTAGAAACTATGGTAATACGGCTTTTAGAACTATGGTTAATACGGCCTTTCGAACTATGGTAACTACGGCTCCATATTTTTCGAGTTCTTCTTGACTTATAAGGTATAAACATTACGTTAATAGTAGTATAATAAACGTCATATGATTGCAAACCTGAAACTAAATTTGCAGCCCTCGTGATAGTAGCCTTGCTCTATCAGTTATTTGCAGAACTCTCCACTTGAACTAGATTGTAACAAGACACAAAGCAAATAAAGTAGCTTCAGAGCGTTTTACTCAACTAAACCATGGCTCTGACGAAGCCAGCTTATTTTTCAATGGAGAACTGACGTTGACCCAAGGAGATTATATTTTTGTCGATGAAACAGAGTTTTCAAGCTCGTATGAAGATGTACGAACAAATTGGTCGATGCCACTACGAGTGATGCATTTCCCAGCTACGAAAGAAAAAGTGATGCCCAGGGTAAAGATGTCGGTTTTGGCGACTTCATCGGTTTCAAGGAGTTCTTGGTGCCTATCACAATCTCGATGGCAGCTTTAACCGGAACAGGGTTTAATTTGGTGATGTCACGTTTCTTTGTACGCGTTAGTGCCTCCTGGGTCGGTAATGTTTATAATGGGACAATGCCTCGAATCCACAACAAATGCTGACCTATTGAACTTACTAAGGCCTTGTAAACCATAACACTCGTGAAACTTCCTTACGTATTCCTTACGACTTGAATCCCATTAGAGATACGGTTAATGGATTGGCCAAAAGCATATGCTCTAAACGTAACCCAGGACTAATTGAAGGACCAATAGATGCCGTTTGCCTTATCGTCAATGCATTTTGCACACAGGTGAGCCCTCAGCGTCGGTGCAGCATTTTTATCGCAAGAGTTGGCAAATATTTGTTTGATGAATACGAGTACTGAAGATTACGTTTTGTCAACTAGAACACTCCTAATTAGTAAACGAAAAATTACTACTTTTAATACCTGTGGACGTTTTTTATACTTCCAATAATAGTAAGCTCTATTAAGCTTATTAAGTCTATCTTCTTGTGTTGTGAGAAAACAAGTATTTCAGTAACTTAAGCTTAAGTTAAATATAATATTGTTACCACAATCTATTTAAATTTCTCGTCTTTTTCATTGGTCAAGAGTGCATGCAGTCGATCATCTGTGATCTGATGACTGATGCAAACTTTTTAGTTGAAAACGTGAAAAAAACCGGAAAAAAAAAAACGAGGTCTACCGAGCTGACTTTCGTAGAGTAATCACATTTATCACAACCAACCTTCACAGCTGAAAAAACTTTTTCATCATAGCAGCACTTCGATGAATCCATCACTTGCCAAAATGCCACAGAACCATCAAACGCGCAACTGAAGTAAATTTAAGACTTACTTGTTCTCTAACGTGATTTTTCATATTTTTCAAGACAAGTTTACACGACCTCGTGCTTCAATTAAGCTTACCTTCAGATTTTTCAGATTGTCGAGTGTCAAAAAGGCATCTTTCAGATTTCACAAAATGTCCAAGCACAGGAAGCTTTCCCCACTGACAAATATTAGTTATCTGATAGTTTCTTCTCGAAACTTTGAAAAAAAACTTTGATTTTGAACTGTTTATGGCTGATATCCAAGACCGGTTTGGGATGAAATTTTGACAAGCTTGCTATGTAGCATTAAAGGGTTTGCTTGTCAAAATACAACCAATCAAAATGGCAAGATGTTTGTTACAAATTATATCAACCAATGAAAAGCGGAGAATATTAAATATCGTGATTGTGCAAGGTCAAATCAAATCAAAACAAAAATATATTGTATTATTGATTGATTGTAGTATTGCATTAATTCTCACAAAGTTTAAGTTAGAAACCTATTTTGCAGAATAACCTATTTTGCAGAATTAAATGATTGATAATAATAATTATGATGATGATGGTGAAAAAAATTAAAAATGCAATGCAAAAGTGAAATCAATATCTTTCAGTGTTTTGTTTAAATTTGATGTAGGCCACACTCCAATTTGAGAACAAATATTATTGATGACCTAAACGGTAGCACATTTTGTTGGGGGTGGGTGTAATTTTTTGGGAGGGGAGGGGAGGGTACTTGATCCATGTTTGGGTATAGGGATGCTGCTGAGAGTTTGAAAACCTGACCCACGTTTAGGACAAGAAAAATCTACTGATACCTGTACCCTGTCTAGGGACAACCACACACAAATTGCTACACACACATTGTCGACGACCCTTTGAGCTGCCCTGTGGTTTCAGAACTCTGTAAACAATTTGCTGGCACGGTTGTGTTATATTATGCAATGCGCTGCAATAAATGATTATTGTCTTGGATCGGCCCGATGTAGTTGGCTAACAATCACTGTTGAGGACAGAGATGCCAAAATCCCAAACCCTACACCATGTCCAGTGGAACCTTCCTGTATATCCCAGATATGGGATACCACCAGCACTACATGTATAGGCAGGGGGGTGAAACTCTCATTACAAGAGGTGACAGGGATTCTTGTCATACCTTTTATAGTTTGAATTCCACGGATTTCGGGGCCTCAGATTTGAATGGACTCACCAAAAACACCAGGCGTACATTTTAGGGTGTGTAGTCACCAAATCAAAAATAATGAGTTGCAAATTTTTTAAAATATATTTGTGACTCCAACATGGTTTTGCAAAAAGGTCCCCCCAGTTTTGAAAAGCAATTTTAAAAATATATTATTTTTTTGTGTTGAAAAACATTGTGATGATAACCAAAACTATGGATTTTTCATGAAACTGAAAGAACAAGAATGGTGACAAACATGGGCAAAATGGCATGGGAAAAAGTTGAGGGATTCTGTTGGGTTTTAAAATTGCAATGTGTGCAGGGACGCTTGTTGACTAATTTATTCATTATGATGTAGCATCTAGAGGGCGTGCAGCCCATAGCAATTTTAGCGTGATCAGACCAAGGCCAGTGGGAGGTTGACGAGAAGCTGCAAGGCCCATTGGGAAATAGTTCATAGAACTCTCAGTGATCAATCGAGCATGCATATATCATTGCCTTATAATTATAACACTTTTAGGAGGCATTTTCAAATGTTCCAATCCATC